>DWQW01007158.1:0-15352 GCA_018249695.1 Heliconius erato demophoon | reverse complement strand
TGTTTTATCCACAACGAAGTTATAGGGGGTCGAAAATGGCCTGAATTGCTTCGAGAAAAGGATGGTACGGCCGTGCCGCTGTTTTTTGCTCGACTTGGCGGGGGCACTGCCGTGCCCCCAGATAATTTATGTATATTTAGTTTTGCTTTAAGGAAGCATAAAGCTAATCTCAAAAGAACACTGTGAACTACCTGTCATATTTTTTTAATCAAAATCTCAAAATTTCAAAATTTAAAATCATAGCACTACCCATAAGATGGCATCAAGTCATCGAAACGGCATATACATATTTCTAAATAAAGAAAATAATATCTAAAAAATATTTTCCTTTGTATGAACAATACGAAAATACTTTTGCGTCGACCTTTTTACAGCGTGAAGCTGTAAAAATGTACACAAAGATGTATCGATAGGTATTCAATTATGGATATAGCCTGAAATATGAGTCGATTCTAGAAATCTTTAAGTAATTATTTATCTATAGCAATGTTTGTTAATGTTGTTTTCAATTTTCAACACTTTTTGTTATTCAGCTTTAAATATATACTTACAAATAGTAGGAATTTTAATCATTTTATTTTAATTATTTAGAATACTAATGCGTATCTAGAATCTAATTCTAAGAATAATTAAAATTTCTCACATTAATAAAATATTAAACATTAAACTCACTTTTAATTTGACTGTCTTGTTAACTTATGTATTTTAGTCATATAAATGTATTTTCAAAAAGATCAAATTATACTACTTCAAGGTAAATCATCTTTACATAGTTATGAAGCACAATAAACAAGTATTACGGCACGTGGATATCAAAACCGATTCACGTGCCAAATTTATAGTAGGTGTTGGAATAGTTAATATTTAGATTGTTTATTGTAACAGTTAGTCCAAGAATATATTTTGATATGAACTATAAGTTATTTTTTTTCTATTTTATTATATCGAAATTTCTATATACACAAAAAAAGCGAACAAGCACGAGTCGGTCTCGGCCACCGAAGGTTCCGTACAAAAATTGGAGGTCCCGAGCTTTTTCTGAAATTTAGGCTTAGCAATACCAGAGAAAAATTTTGCCCCCTTTTTAAGGCATTTTTCAACCAAAAATGTACAATTTTCAGATTTTTTCATGCATTAGTACTACCTGTAGATGCTAGATGCGAAATTTCATAATTCTAGGTTAACCAGAAATACCGTATTAATTTTGATTCCCTTTATAGTGTCGATTTACGCTTTATTGCTATATAAACGACCATATCTTAAGTAAATGTAGAAATACGTTTTTTTTTCAGGAAATCATGGAGACTGCTCCATGATTTCCTGAAAAATTTCCTGAGATCTAGGTATATGATTTAAATTTTGACTCGATATCACCAAGCGTTTCTGAGTTCTTGTTCTTGAGAGGGTCTTGACAGACATACAGACAGATAGAGAGACAGACGGACAACAAAGTGATCTTATAAGGGTTCTTTTTTCTTTAAAAGGTACGAAACCCTAAAAATGGTGCCATAATTTTCGTTAATGATAAATCCTCTAGTGGTTCTTGATACCTATGCAAAATTTCAAATATTAAAGAAAGTTAAAATCACGTTCATATTTTCCATTACAAGCATAGGTACATAGATAGATACTACCAAGGCTAATAAAAGCGTGTTAAAAAAGGTTATACTATTTCAGCTTTATTAGTAAATAGTAATTTGATAGTGCCAAATTGGTAAGTAAAAAATAAGTAATCACTGAACTGGGTGCCGACCCACCCACGCGTTGATGTGATTTAAATAGTTAAACAAAATTAAAATGTAGATTTAATCAAATTTCTTATGCCTTTAAATATTTTTATATGATCCATAGTAAATGATGCCATGCATGATGAGGCCAGTCATGGCGCAGCGGCAAAAAATATGACTGTTAAACCGACTGGTTGTGGGTTCGATCCCAACTCGAGGAGATGAAATAATTACATAACTTTATATTTCCATTTCTTCGCTCTGGTGTCGAGGCAAAGCGCGGCGTTGAGTTCTGCCAATCATCACGCAATGCCTCCAGAATTCGGCAGAAAGTGGGGACCAGAGAGTCTTAACATTAGGCTCCCTCTGACGATATCCCGCATCGTAAAGCTTATTATTTAATTTTTAATTCATAGTAAAATCTATTAACATAAGTGAAAAGTTTTCATAGAGTAGTGCTGCTATATTAAAGTATTTAGAATTTACTAAGTGAAAGCTTTCAAAATGGTTTTCTTAATATTCTACTGTGAAACAACAACGTGAAAACACAAACGTTCATATATAAAATAACAATTTGGGTAGGCATACAAAATTTAAGCACATACTATACGAGTATGTGCTACTTTATAAATATACTTAATGATATATAGTTATCAGCACAGTGTATAACTAACTGTAAACGGACAGTTCTTGTCGGGGAAACGAATTATTTTTATTTCGTTTGTGCGTGTCTGAAAACTAGGTTTTCTTTGTGTACCTTGCTATAAAAATTCAAGATAAAACGTGAACCTAAAAGAAAAACAAAAATAATTAACTTGAAATATCAAGTTAATTATTATCAAGTTAAGTAAATTCTAAAATTAGAATTTATAACTTCTTTTTTCTCACTCGATGCTTTGTATAGATTAATAAATCTATACAAAGCATCGAGTGAGAAAAAAGAAGTTATAAATTCTAATTTTAGAATTTCAGGGAGAGCTAATCATCATATTTGCTAATGAACTAGAAATGTGTTAGTCCAAGTAACTTTCTGTTATTGTGTGCAAAATTCACTTAACAAATTAGAGTCGATTTTGCTTGAAGTAAAACGATGAATAAAATTGTAATATCTTTCGAAACTGGCAATGTCGTTAGGGAATCCTTTAATTAACTTTCCCACTGAACCATGAACTGTTTACATAAAATAAAAAGTTTATATTAGAGTATTTTTCTTTTTATTCTTATAGGCTTTGGTTCAGGTTGTTGTTATGCCTAGCTCGATTTCTTTCGCTTTATCAAATCATACTTAATTTTGCATATGTATTTACATAAGTATTGATTTTGATAAAATATTATTCAATACCAATACTTGTTATATACCCTTTTTTTATATTTTGCAACAAAATTTGAAGCAACTCGAACTCGACTCAGTCATTCTTGGCGCAGAGGCACAAAGGGTGACTGTAAGCGCGACTAGTTATAGATTCGATCCTCACTCCAGAAAATGAAATATTTATTTAAATTTATTTTTCATTTCTTCGTTCTGGAGCCGAGGCAAAGCGCGGTGTTGAGTTTCGCCACTCAGCACACAATGCCTCCAGAATTCGGTGGAAAGTGGGGAATGGAGTGTTGTACACTAGGTTCCCTCCGTCTACCTTGCTGTGCGCGGGATACAGCGTTTCGTTTACAGATCTGATTTAATATAGTATATTTTATTACATAATAATAAAATATATTATACATATTATAATAAAATATACTATAAACTATTTTTACATGTAGTGTGAGGAGCCCTTAGAAAAAAATTCTGTCTTTCTCTGCCAACCCCACTACATGCGAGATGCAGTGTGGAGCTAACAAAAAAAGAATATCATTATAAAAGCTAAATATTTATAAAGATTTTCTGTCAACTATAACTTTTTAGAGTAAAAATTTTATTTTCAAATTTAAACACGCACGTGTAATAGGTATAAAATTTTTTTCGACTTTTGCTATACTTTAAAGCTTTTCCAATACTTTTGCCGTCGTTGAATAGGTACATCAATATTTATTACACGTGGTGTTTTACAGTTTCAATTTATTTTATTGCAATATTTAACTTTAAATTCGAAGCATTTATGAAAATTATATTAATATAATCTGATTATTTAATACAAAAAAAACGCTTTATAATTCATGAAGTAGAGGCCAGTCGCGGCGAAGTCACGAGTGTGTCTGTAAACGTGAGGTTGTGAGTTTGATACCCACTCGAGGACATTATATTATGCTATAATAAGACTTTTCTACTTATATCGAATCGATTTTAATGGAACTTTCATCTATATTGTTTCTCCTCAATCTCTTCTATTTTTTAGTGAAAGTCTGTAAAAAAATATTCAAAGAGTGTCGTAACACTAGGCACCCTCTGCCTACTCTGCTTCATGTGTTTACTACTTTTATAGTAAATAGATTATTTATTATATATTACTTAATTTTTTCATATAGGTTTTTTCATGATGTATTTAAATTTTCATTTATTTATTGTGTTTATATTTACTTAAATGACTTTATAATATTACAACGTACAAATACACTTTATATGTATTAAAAAATGTCCAATTTTTTAACGTTACTTTTATTTTATTATAGAGTAAACAAAAATATATGTGACAATGTCAGGCAATCATTGCCAAGAAATTTGACATTTATTTGCTTCGTGATATTCTTTACCATCGCAGTAATAATAAATTCAATAATTCCTAATCCCCAATAGAGACTGCTTTTAAGTAATTTCGATCAGATGTATGTATATATTAAATAGACTGAGTCACGACACGTGTAAACTGTCATTTAAATTTATATTTCGGAAAGTTGCGGTTCACAAAACTTTCAATTTTATCTTAACAACAAATAGAAGATACAACAAAATTATTTGTGAAATATTCTTTTCAGAGTAAAAGTTAATATTAACACCCAAGTGAATTTGCCAATTTACGGCCTGTGCTCCCAGCACAAGACAAAAGTTTTATAGTATAAAGATATTGTCTGACTATAGTAGACTGGTAAAAAGCTGTTGCTAATACTTATGTAACTATGAACAAATATGTATTTAAATGTAGTCATTTCTCGTAATAAGAAAAAGAATTTTTACTGTTTCATTATTTGAGTACATTTTTTAACATGTTGTCATTAGACAGCGCCTGATCTATGAAATTTTCAAAGATCATTCTATACTAATATTAGAATTTTTTTAGATGACTTCTGGAAACAGATTTTTTTTCGCTTTTTTGAAAATAATTAGCTTATTTTAATTTTTTTTTCATGTTATTTCCAAGATTTATAAGCTGGTATTTTTAAAATACTACATTATACAAAAGGCCTACTATATTGAGCTATATTTAGAAAAAAATCACGAGCACAGACTCAACAGTCCGTAATACAGCCCGGTAATACATTCACAAAACCGAGATGTCACCGCCAATACCTGGTGGTGAAGTTGAACGTTGTTTAGGTTTATTATAGAAAGTAGGTAATTGCTTAAAATAGTACGAGAGATGTCCCTTTCTCGTTTTGATATGTATTTTGAAAATGAAAAGTGCCAGATAGGTAACAGTTAGTAGTATTTTTGTAGTAGTAGGTAAGTGTTTACGTTTTTGTTATCTATTCGTAACTGTGACACACGTAATACAATATGAATAAAAATTATGAAATTGAAAATAATAGTCCTACGTCTTAACTGTTAAGGAATCTTGATAATTTTTTTTAGGAATAGGAAATTCTACCCTATATGCTGCTCTCGTAAAAGAAACGCAGTCGCTTCCACTCTGTATTTGACTATAGTAAGCCTGCTTGCGACTGGTGGTGGTCGCAAAATGTCAGACGTGATAAGTAGTAGTCCTTGTAAGCATTGTGAGCAGCAGTAAATTCATATATTTGTTCATTTGTATTCATTATTTCAATATATTTTTAATAACATTGATTATTTGACTTATGATTTATTTTTTGACATTCTCATGATCCATTTTGAATGATTGTAGAATGACATTTTAAATAAAATGCCATACCTTTGAATTTACAGCTGAAATTTGAGCTTCACGCTATATCCCGGACAGATTAGGGTAGGCAGAGGGAACCTAATATTAAGACACTCCATCTTCCAATTTTCGCCGAATTCTGGAGGCATTGAGTGTTGAGTGGTGGAGCTTAACGCCACGCTTGGACTCTACACCCGAGCGAAGAAATGAAAATGTAAAATTTAAATAAATATTTCATTTCCTCGAGTAGAATCCTCCGAATTCTAATAAATAATGGCCTGGCCTAGAATAGGATCATCCTGGTACTGTTGGTGTCGTAAGAGGCGACTAAAGTACGTATGGTAGAGTCGTCGCCAGCAATGGCAACACGCATGGGCAAACTCGACTGGATCATTACACCTCCGGCATTTAAAACCGGCGTTAAGTAGTGGCTTTATGCCACTATGTTTCGCATCAGATAATGCCGGGCTCCGGCGCCCAACTCGCCTTAAAGGCCGGCAATGCACCTGTAGCTCCTCTGGTGTTGTATGGGGTCATGGGCGGCGGTAATCACTTACCATCAGGTGACCCGAACGCTCGTTTGCCTTGTCTTTTCCATAAAAAAAAAGTTTTATTATACTCATATTTAAATACCTTTTAGTAAAACTTGTGCACTTCTTTTGTATTTTTGCTATTTTTATTGTATACAAATCAAGAGCTTGATCTGAAACATTGTAATGATTTATATACACTACAAATTTTACATTTTAAAATAATGAAACTGTTAATCTAATTCAACTTTACAAATATATCGTTTGTTTTAGTGTTTTTTTATATAGACTATTTGCAACATTTACTTAGCATGCGTTTCAAGCTTTCATATTACACTATATAAGAACAATACAGCTATATATGTATATATAAATGAATTGTAGTTGCGTATATAGAAAACCCCACGTTAAATAATTTAAATAGAAATTAAAAAATACATAAAAGTTTGGGAAACAGATTTCTTTGTTCGTATTTTGTCTCATGCCATAATGAACAGGTAAAGTATCGAAAGCGAAAATTCGCAATGTGCGATAAAATCGCTCTTTTAAACTACTAAGAAGTATAGTTTTATTTTTATATTATTTTTTAAAATTTCGATAAAATAGTTATTGTAATAGAAAACTACACTTGTTAGTAGTTCAAAACAGCAATAAAAAATATTTTAATTTTTCACTTTCGATACCTTACCTAGGTATCGTCTAAATAGTTGGCAGCTAAAGTTAAAAAAAAATGCTTCCTGAGCAAAATTATGATTGGCTTCTCAAAGAAATGGACTTTGCCACATAATCTAAAAAAAATACGCGAATATTTTTGTTATTTATAAATTATCTATTTTAATAAATATGGCTAAAACGTAACAGAAAGCTATTGATTGTATTATGATTGTAAAAAGCCCATAAAAAATAGTAAAAACGAAATTTCAATGATTTTTCTCCTGTATAAAATAATAAAAACTAAATTTCAATGATTTTTCTCCTATATAAAATAATAAAAACTAAATTTCAATTATTTTTCTCCTGTATTATATAATTGAAAGTACTTCGCGTAGATGAAATGGTAGTTTCACTCGGGTATGAGATCAGGATCAGGACAGATGACTTGGCAAGAAAACAGCTCACAAATTACAAAAACTCGTCATGTAGTATAAAGTTTGGTCCGTTAATCCAGAGTATCGAATCTTTCATCAAATTCTGTTGAACGTCATTATTTTCTTTTATACAATTTGTACTGTCAATTATTGTAGCATCAAATATATTTAAGTAGAAAAAAACGCGACATCAAAATCATAGCATAACCTACTGCCACCAACGACCGACAAGTGTTTACATTTTTTTTATTTCATTGAATAAGGGTTTAAACATGTTTTTTTTTTTCAAGACTTAACTAAATGCGAATGTGATTCTTACTGACATTTAGCATGTTATATATTTTCCTGCCATTTTTTTAACGATAGCGTATTGAAACGTACGTAGAGTGAATGCTTTAATTTAAATATCTGCATTTCTTAAATAACGCGAAAATGACGTGATGGTATTGATTTCCCTGGGATTCTATCATCATATCTTGATTGGTAGTCAGAATCTAATAAGGAAATTCGCTGAAAATTCAAATAAGGAAAGATTTGTTGGTCGTCTGTTTACAAATGACGAAGAAATCAATAGACACACATAAAAAGATAAAATATCGATTCGATAAAAAACTTTCTCATTTTTAAAAAGAAAATGTATTTTAATAAAATGTTCGGGAAACTTTATTGTGCGTGTTTTTTCATTGACAATCAATATTTTTATTTTTTCTAATGTATACGACATTTAATCATCACACCATGAAACCGCCTGAATATTGTAGTATCTTATTTATTGGGTTCCAAGTTTTCAAAATGTCAATTTCATAAATGTTTCAAAATTTCTTTAATTCCCATATATTCAAATGAAACTTATTTATCACCTCGCTTTTTTGCTTATTTCCTGTTCTTTACACGATATTACGGTTCTAATATATATAAAGTACGAACGAGAATGACTGAACGAAACCTGATATGCAATACACACATTGATTGATAGAACCGAATTCGCTAAAGTTGATAAATACACTGCTATGGCTAAAGTTGATAAATACACTACTATGGCTAACGTTGATATAGCTATCTATAATATGGTTGTTTGCCTTAAAATAAATATTGAAAACTAATTGGCAACTCAATATTTTATAGCTAGCTCCTGTACAAAAAATCTTAGCAATATATTTTCTGCAAACTTTGCTTTTTACATTTACAATATTTAAGTACAACCAAACATTTTTATTTAATTTTAACAGTCGGTTTAAGCCATTTTACGGTTGAATTTCCTGGCTAACGAAATCGAGGTGTCCAAAGTGGCCATTACGCGTGTAAATTCGTCATTTTAGCATGTTAATTGAATGACAGCTACCCTTCCGCTGCTAGTCGCATACGTCAATTAGTATTTTACGTTTATCTCTTATGTTTTTTTTTCATAATCCTTATGTACCATTGGTATTTTGAACGGTATGTATTACGATCTATATTTAATTTTTCATTTAAAAACCTTGCTCTATGTTGAGGCATTTGAACCTTCGATATACTTCAGGTCCAAACTCGGTTTAATAAACTTAAATATTTCGTTTTTTTTTATAACTTCATGCTGTATCCCACACAGACAGCAGTACACCGTAGGGTAGGCACAGGGAACCTAGTATTGAAACACTCCATTCCCCACTTTCCGCAAGTCTGGAGGCATTGCGTGCTGAGTGGCGGAACTCAACGCCGCGCATTGCCTCGACACCAGAGCGAAGAAATGAAAATATAAATGTAAATAAATATTTCACTTCCTCGAGTGGGGATCGAACTCACAACCAGTCGTTTTTACAGTCACACTTTGTGCCTCTGCGCCACAAACGGCCTCAGTCAATATTTAGTTTTAAAAACCCACGTATTCTACGTGGGTTATTAATAATTTTATAGGTTGGGGTAATAATAATTTTAAAATTTTTCTTTTTTTTTTAACTTTTTAAGCTTAGATAGACTCAACGGACTCAATCGGAGAATTAAACTGAGCGGATGCTTAGCAATGAATCTTTAATCCAAATGAATCCAAGTTGAACTGGATAGATGATGAAAAACATTAATACATTCTCAATTTGCATGCAAGTCCTTTGAGAACAAGCTACTAGACTGGCGGACTTTTATTACATAATACATATTGACATTATATTTAACGTACATATCTGTGATATCTTGATTGCACAACCCTTCGTCAAGTTTTTAGCATTCGAGATATAATAAAAAAATACTGCACGGGATTTTTTTTTTGTATTAAATAAAGAAAATATTTGAAAATTAAAATTGGATTCGTCCTCTAAAAATGCGACATAAAAAAAAACGTTTTTGTTAAATATGATAATGTTAAAATAATTCTTTAAAATAAAACCTCAATTAGCAATATATATTTTAGTACAACCTTTTTTACGTCTCAATTATATTTTTATCTCGAACAACATTTAAATATTCTATTAATACATTTAAATAAATGTATACCAAAAAATATTTTAAGTACTTAAAACTGTCAGAAAACAAATTTGCCATGTTGGACTTGACAAGGCCATCGATACTTACAGAGTAAGCGACCTTTGTGTAGTGACCTTCGAAAATAATCTCCGTCTACGATGTACTGGTATGTTAAATATACAATGCATAAATAAGACTAGTAATAAGTATGTAAAAAAAAATAATTATTAGATTTATTAGAGGCTAGTAGTGATAGAGGTACAAGCCTGCGACCATAAACATGACAGGTAGTCTGTTCGATTCCCGCTCGAGGAAATCAAATATTTAATATTGTCATTTTCTCGCTCTAGTAACGAGGTTAAAATAAATATTAGAAGAAGTAAAAATATTTTTATATTTAAAATATTACATTAGAAGAAAACAAATAGAAGCTTTTATAGTTTCGTATTATATAAAATCTAAGCTTTTGCTTGAACCTTAATACCTTGTGTTAAGAAGAACGAACAAGCAAAACAAGTTGATATTGGAGGGGAGAGGCTCTCGCGCAGTTTGACGCGAACTGCCATGAATGCACGCAGCTTAATCATTTAATTCTATAAAATATACACAATTTAAGTGAAAGTGGTTATATTTCTTATATTTTATAGTTGATTCAAGAACAGTGTTATATTATATTTCAGTATTCTATGGTAGGTTTCACAGTTTTGATTTTTAAATAGTACTTACAAATATGGTACGCGAATGGATATATGATTATAGTCTGTACCAGTTTAGGTTATAGACTATAATCGCGTGTAAACATATTATTTACTGCTAATGATGACTTATCTGTATAGCATTCGATGTAATGACTAATAATATGTATTGATAGAGGTCCGATTTTAATTGTTGCTTGGAGATGATCTGTATGATTGTTTAATATTATTTGAATATTGTTTAAGTTGTATTTTTTATATGTATTTATATTGTTTACATATAATATTGCGCAGGGTAGACAGAAGGAACCCGGGTGTAATGGTTAGACATTCTGTTCTGATTAAAATACTTCCGTTCCCCACTTCCGAATTCCGAATACATTGCGTGTTCAGTGGCTGAACTCAACGCCACGCTTTTGCCTCGTTACCAGAGCAAGGAAATTATAAGATTCAATATTTAATTTCCTCGAGTGGGAATCGAACCGACATAATATAATATGTACGTTTTATGCAACTTGTCTATTTTAGTTTGTAAATTTACCTTTAAAAGCTTTATGATATTATAGATAAAAATAAAAAATAAAAATAAAATTGCACAATAGATTTTTGTAATAGTTTCATTGTCTCTTTTATAAAAGCAGCATAACTCTTAGTATCTCTAACTATGTTTTACTTAGCTCTTACTTCAAGTCATTCTCAACAGTACCCATAATATAGTAATACCTAGTTGTAGGAATACCTAGTAGTAGTAGTAAGTGTGGGTACCATCAGATGTAACAAAAATTGTACATACTGTTTGTTAATAAACATATTTTTTCTATTTTAATCTCATTTTGCCGCCATCAATATGTGATAAAGGTCAAGTGAAGTAAATAGAAGGAAATAATTTAGAGTTTTATACCCTACTATAGAACCCTAAATTGTAAGTTTCAAAGTTCTATCAAAGATTAAACTTACAAGCTCCGTCTTAACAGTTGCTGATTAGGAATTTCAAAGTACTTCAGCTTCTTGTTACTTGCTACTAGCTCTATGTTTAATTATTTTGTTATGTCTATAATTTCCTGCGTTTTTCCAAGGACAAGAGAGGTCGTCTATTAGTGACAGCTCACTCCGTTCTCTACTTTCAATCGTAGGTAATATATATAATATATGCATATCTGACAAAGAACTGAATTGTACTTATATTCAAATCCTCAACTATTACGTTTATTCCGACTCATGTCAACAAAGCCGTAAGGATATTTTAAGTTTTATTTACAATATATAAATGATAATATAATTATTACATTAAACTTATGGTATGTTAGAAATTTACAATTAATAAAATAACAACGTAATAAAATAGTGGCCAGTCGTGGTATAGGAGCAGAAAGTGTGACTGTAAGCGCGATAGTTTGTGGGTTTGATTCCCACTCAAGGAAATAAAATATTTAATATTTATTCCCTCTGGTGATGACGCAAAGCGCGGTATTGAGTTCGGCGGAAAATGGCGAACGAAGTGTTTTATTTTAACACAAGGTGAAATACAAAGTGTCGCTAAAACTATATAGTAAAAAAAAACAAATATTTATGTGAAAATTAAATAAATATATACACCTATACAACAATAGTTATTTTTTGCCTTTTTATAGGTAAGGGTACAGAACCCGTGGGCGCGAATCCCACTCGCACTTGAGCACTCCCGGTTTTTCTTTTATTTTGAAATACATATTGTATTATAAATATTATAATTTATGCAAACGCTTATACTAGCATGTATGTTGTATGTATTTGAACCTATAATCTTTATATAGAACTGCACTGCAGCACTGTTAAATGAAAAAAATATGAATGAACTGAGTTTATAAAGATTCCTATAAAAGTATAATTTAGATATTATCACAAATATGCGTGAGAAAGTATGAACTTAAGTATTAAAAGCAAGAGGTATTTAAGGAACGTAACGCTTGGCGTGGTTTCCGTTATGCCTGACAAGCGAGAACTTCTAGAGTCTAACATAGTACAAAAAAAGTATAAAAAAATACAAAAAATCCAAATACTATTAAAAATTGCCTTATGTCTTGGTTTAATCATTTGCACATCATTTGATTTTATTAAAACGTTTTAAATATATATTTAAAAAAATACTTTTGTTTATATTTTTAACATTTTTCCAAAAAGAAAAATTGAATATATATAAATATTTAATATTAAAAGGCCGTCGTGGCGCAGGTTCAAAAGCATGCTACTGTAAACACGACAGGTTGTGAGTTTGATTACTACCCGAGGGAGTAAAAAATGTGAAGAGGAAGTTAAGACGCCGTGCTCTGCCTCCTTATATTCTTCTATTCAACTTATTTTTCCGCTCAATACGCTTTGCCTCTAGGATTAGGCGAAACGAAGAGTCTTAACAGTAGATTTTCAGGTTTACTTTGCTTACCCAACTTAGCCCTAGATTACTAACCTTATTTTTCGACGCTTATTACGAACCTTCGTCGTTTCGACTACGGTATTTACTACAAGGGATAATGGGTTTTATTTAAATGAAACGTGTATGTTTTTATTTTTTTATTAATTATTTATATCTATTCTTTCTAAATAGAAAGATTATGTTTACATAAACCAAAATATAATAATTATTAACCATCAGTCTTAAGAATAAGATCATAGATTTTTTGCAAAATCAACAATAGTAACATATTTAAAGTTGTTATATAAGTATTATACAAAGTAAATTTAACAAACAATCTTTAAATATTAAAAATAACTAATGTAATAAACGAATAAAATAAATATTACGATAAAAATCTAGCAATTAATACATTTGTGACATATGTCAAGTTTGTGCTCGCCGCACAACGATTTATTGCACTTTCAGTCATCCAACATCCTTCGCCCTGCGGGTAAAATTCACATATTTACCTTTTTCTTTGCACAGGAGGTACATCGAAGGTCCCAATTGTAGAATTTAAAGTACTCCTTCCTGACATGTTTAATATCTGTGTATTTTAGTCCCGCAGACCAGTTTAAAGAGTTGATATTGTCAATCTCTTTTACATGTGTGATTCGATTCGCTTGTGATCTGAGTTTTTAGGTAATCACGTCTCGATAAAGGCTTTTTGTTAGCTTATATATATTGTTAGTTACATAAAAATCGTAACTATTTATAAATGCAATGCTTAGCATTCTATAAAAAGGCACTATGTTTTACTATGGCCAGTGTGTTTTTTTATTGCAAGAAGCAAAGAAACGCATCTGGTCCAAAGAGTTTACACCTCCTTTAGTTTGGTTGTAAAATTCAATCAAGGTGTCGTGTCACTACTTATTAGGTTATCTTGACCTGAAAGTTGCTGCTGGGTAAAGTAGAAACTTCATCTTCACCATCTGTTTCATAAGCAGGATCAGCCTCAAGGTGGTGTTCTGCCTCACCCCCTGATGATTTTTCTGTACCGCTGTCGTCTTGTAATAATAACTGACGAATCACATCTTAACAACGAATAATAAAAAGCATTGAATATAAACAAAATAAATAAACAATGCAAAGAGCCATGGTTGGTGGAATGGGGCTCACAGGCCCTCTGCGCTCAAAGCACTATCATCAGTCGAGGGGGCAATGGGTCGACATAGATTACCTAAAGTATGAAAGACGTATGATCGCGCGCATAAAAGTTAACGCGATTTAAACAAACCCGCGTCGTCGAATCGACGAAGGTTAGTAATCTAGGGTTAGTGCAAAACGTAGTGTGAAGTTCGGAACATTTTTTTTTCATTTACACTAATAAACACTCTCAGATCTTTCAAAAAAGCAACCTAACAACAAAATACGAACGGCGCCATTTTATCTGTCTGCTACAGATAATCTTCTCTAAATAAACTCATAATTAGCTAACTATTAACTAGTGTTAATGATAAGTAAACTAGTTTTTTGAATATGTAATATTGGACACAAAATTCCAAAATGGCACAGACTTTCAGTCTTACGATCTTTGATATTTGTAACCTTTCTAAGAATATTTATCTTTATCATACTCTTGATATACATAAATAATATGTATATCTGTATGTATCTATATAAAACTTCTCCTTTACTTGAGTGAGTGACAGACAACATACAGACGAAACTACGCAACGTAGAAAGATGATATTTATCATATAAGTTCCTTGGGGAGTGTATGGTAGCACTAAAAGATATATTCCAAAATTCCTAAGGGATCTAAAAAAGGCAGAATTTCACTTGTACGACTTACAAAGATTTTGATTAAGTCCAATATTCCACGTCCTAACTTAGTCGCAATATGCGGCGTTGAGTTCTGCAACTCAACACGCAATGCTTCTAGAATACTGTGGAAAGTGGGGAATGAAAATGTCTTATTGGGAACGGAGTTCCATAACACTAGATTACCAAGTTTCGTCTGCATACTCTGCTATGTGCTGGATACAGCATAAAGCAAACCAGAAGCAACTTTTGGTAAAGATATCAATTAGGATTTATAGAAGAAGAGATACCTCTAAGAAAACGTTACAATATACTGATATAAATTTAGCCTGTCGGTAATATTATATAATTATACGTACTACATATTATTTTTCTTTAATACATTGAAATATTCTCTGAAGGGAGTCGTAAATATACGTGAAGAGGAATCTAAGGGTTCATCGTGGGAGTAAAGTAATACGTTTCAAGCAATAAAACGACGTTACTGAGAGCTAATACGTAGATTTGGTTTTATATCATTTATAAAATGAAAGGAGAAAGGGATAATTGAAACCAAGAAGAAACTACATCTTTTATTTTCAGGCTCATATAAAGATATCCACATTCCTAGGAACTATTAAGTGTCAGCACTTTTATTTCAATTCATCCATGATTAACTAAATAATATTAAGCAACCGTATGTTTATCGA
>DWQW01007157.1:0-15352 GCA_018249695.1 Heliconius erato demophoon | reverse complement strand
TTTTCTCTTGTTTGTGTTTTCGGTGTGTTTTGCGAATTTAATGTAGGAATCCACCTCTTTTCTGAATTTAGTTGTTTATAGGCCTTTTTTTGGCTTCCAGAGGTAGTTAAATGTTTTTTAATTATGTTCATTCTATCATCTTCATAGTTATTATAGCAATACATAAGGTAAAATTTTGCACACATTTTCAGTGTTTGTGAAACTTTGTGAATATATAAGCTTGTATGTAAGAGTATATATAATGAGAGGATTGTAATTATGAATTTATTAGACGGTAGATTAGTTGTGTAGTGATTATATAGGTAAGTTATTGTAAATGTATTGTGATTTTGAAAATATAGATAAGTAAATGAGGAGAAGTATAAGTAATTATGTGTTTTAAAATTGTGATGTATGTATTCTAGTATGTATGGAGGGTGTGAAATTATATACTATTATATTTGAGTATATGCTGTATTTTATCGCACCATTTTACGTAGACATTTAATATAAAAAAATTAAAATAAAAATATGATCAAAATAAATACTGGTCTAGTCACAACCCCTGCATGAGGTGTATCACAACCCCTGCATGAGGTGGTGCATCTGTGCTTCGTTTTGAATAAGGCTGATTCTAGATTGGTCATCCTTTCTCACGTACACCTTTCCAAACGTCGTCCAGCAGTATTTATATTGTTTAGACTTCGCAAGATCACGTGTAAGGAAAAGAGGCGCGCGCCCTTGGCGGTCAGCCGTTCCGATACATATGGGTTGTTCGACGTTGGAAGTGAACCCTAGATGCTTGGCCGGGAGTCTTGTTTTGTTTTTAAAGACGTTTCGAAGAGATTTCTTAAAAAAAGTTAAAGAATTTAATTCTTTAACTTTTTTTAAGAAATCTCTTTTTAGTAGGAATGAACGAAGCTCAACAACAAGAAACGAATTTTTGTCAGCTTCTTTTTTGCTCCTTGTATGAAAAATGACATTTATGTTCTGGTCGTTCATTTCAATTTTAATATTACGGGAAATGTTAAGGGTCATATTTATTAAGTCCTGCCGGGTTCCTGGGACTTTTTCGGAACATTTTTAATTTCGATAGTCATCTTACGTGATAGACTTTCAAATCCTCTATTTTCTCTTCCAGAATTCAAATATGTTCTCTGTCCCTCTTCGATTGTTCCTCGAGAATCGCAATTTACTTTTGGAATTCTTCATTTTGCGAAGTAAGAAGCAAAATACAACTTTCAATATTTGAGTTAGATTCTTTTACTTTCTGTAGATTACTGCTAATACTGGTTAAATCTTTCTTTTGTTCCGCGATGAATGCAGTCATTAACTCTTTCATTTCCTCCTTAAAATCCGAGAACTGGACTATTGTTATTTCGTCCTCCCTCGGGCGCTTATTACGTTGGGACACAAAGTCGATTTGCGGGGATTCTTTGGGTCTAGAGTCAGTTGGTCTGTACAGCATTGAATCGATATCAGATCCATGATGAGGTGCGTTAGACTTATTCAGCGAAATTAATGCCTTACTGTTTGGAGGCGTGCGTTTTTTTCTATAGTTACACAATTCAATCGTAGGCCTAAATGAGTAATGCGAGCCGTCGGCAAGCGATGTCTCGTGTGGGAGGAGTAAGCGTCACCTTAGCCACAGCCGGGACTAGAAATAGATAGTGAGCGCAGGAGCAGTGTAGTTGTTTACGACGCACTTTCTACAGCCACTGTCCTTGCGTCTTGCTCACAAACAAGGGGCGGGGTACTAGTTGGCTTGCACCGCACTGCACTTATGGTCTTCTAGTAGCTGCACTGATGTTAAATTTTTTATAAAATTTTTGATTTTTAATGCGAGGAGCAGCTCAAAATACAACCATACGAAACCGTACAGAATACGAGAGGGAGAGGAAATTATGATATCATATTTTATTTCACATAGTTAGGGTTCGTGAGTCAAAACACTTCATTCACCACTTTTGCTGTTTGAGCCAGTAAAATCAATACTGCACCTTCTATACCAGAATCGAAAAAATAAAAATAAATCTATTCCCTATAGTAAGGGTCAAACTTACCACCCTACAATTAATATTTTTTTATTAATTATGAAAAAAATTATGACAAAGATGAATGAAATTTAATAAAAGAAATTTAACTAAATCTAGCCAGTTGTGGCACGGGCACAAAGTGTGACTGTAAAATCAATTTGATTGTGGCTTCGATCCCCGCTTGAGGAGATAAAATATGTACTTATATTTATATTTTCATTTTTTCGTTCTGGTGTCGAGGCAAAGCACAGCATAGTATTCTGCCACTCAACATGCAATGCCTCAAGAACTCGTTGGAAAGTGGGAAATGGTGTGTCCTAACACTCAGTTCCCTCTGCCTACCCTGCTGTGTGCAGCATACAGCATGAAACTGATGATTTTAATTTAACTAAATCTAATTAACATATATAATCAAATTTACAATTTACAAGTTTAGAAACTCAGTGGCTACCTTACCCAATACCAACTATAACATTTTCCTTATTCACAATGCAAGCTCCCACTTGGAAATTTGGATCTTTGCTTCGTTTTGCAGCTAGAAATGCCATCGCCATAAAATAATCTGTCCAACCAATGTAATCGTTCCTTTTCTCTTGTTCCTTATTTTGATTTTGAAATCTTAAATAAATTAAGCAATTTCATTATGTTTAATTATATTTTTGTTTCATCCTGAACTTATATTATGTCTCTAAGTTAACTTTTATTTTAACTTTAGTTTAGTTTAACTTTATTTTACTATAAGTTTTTACACTAAAATAAAGTTAAGCTAAAGTTTTTTATAGTAAAATAAAATTTTCCCTAATATACTTTTTAACTTTCAGTGAAATATCACAACAAAGTTTATTAACACGTTATATACGCGTGAGAAATGTTTCAGCGGCTAATTAAAAAAAATAAGTTAGTAAATTAACCTTTTTAAAGTTAATTCAGCAATATCTTCATTTTCCATTTTTGTATAGATGGCACCTCTCTTGAAGACTTTAAAATCTCAGATTACTATGGTATTTTGCAATATTTAATTTGAAAAAAACTAAATACAAAACTTGATCATAGCAATGCAGAGGCGCGAACCATAATATAATAAACTTTTAACTGTCAAATGTCAACTATGAAGATGACATATATAACTTGTTAAACCATAGATAAGTAAATATAAATTACAGAAGAAATAATCGTACCAATGAAGCTATAATAAAATAATACGGTACGGTAGTAAAAAGTAATACGTAGGTTGGTCGTAAATATTATCGGGTAATATAAGTTTTATTAATTAATAAGAGTCAATAAATATATACGCTCAGTTTAAATTTTATGTAGATAAATCTACACGAAATGATTGTCGTCGATATATGTTTCAACGTTTTATGTTTTAATTCATTTTATCTGGTAAGATAAAGCATAAAATTCAAACAATAATATTATGAGTTGTATAATAATGACAAAACTTAGTACGTTTCTAGAATAATATAGTTCATTAGTAAAATATAGATTTTGTAATTAAATTTTGTGTACGCATCATACTCATATATAAACTTGTATTAACTTTCAAATTCAAATTAAACAGATTTCTCGTGGAATCTACGCCAGTTACTTTTATAAGAGCTTTGATAAAGTGCCCAGTTCAGGCCTCCTTCCAAAAATTAATATTAAACTGACTATTGGTCATCATTTTTGTGTTTTTATATGGAGCTGGATGAAATTGTAAATAGCAACATGATATTTTATCATATGTCTAAATTTATAGATGCTTAATTGCAATTTTCTAAAATTGATTATGGCACAATTGAAATTACTGCAAGTATATATGGAGATTGTTAGTTCAATTCTCATGTTTTTACGCAGCGCATTCGCGCACGTAGTTTAACGTAATATTTTATTCTTTGTATTAAGTAGGATTTTTAAAAACGTACAGGAAGATTTTTTCCTCCTTTAAATATTTCTTCCTTTCTTCCATTCCTTTAAGTTTATAAAAACGTACGTAGAGTCAAAAAAATCAACCGTGTATATATGTATTATAGTTGTGTATATGGAATAAGAGGACTTCGGTCTCTCACCTCACTTGCTCCCTGTCCGTTTTGCTCGCTCTTAGCACAAAGAAAAAACTATTTAATGGGGTTACGAGCTGTCGGTGAATCTTATTAGTACTATTATATTAAAAAAAAACCGGACAAATGCGAGTCGGGCTCGCCCACCGAGGGTTCCGTACCAAAATTGGAAGTTTCTAGTTTTTTCTGAATTTCAAGCTTAGCTTAGCCAGAGTCCTTTTATATAATATCCCACTTAAACTAGCGGCTTTAACACCAAATTTTGCCACCCTTTTTATTTGATTCTGTTATTATTTGATTTAGCCACAAATAAAATAAACAAGTACTAGATTCTAAGTGCTAAAATTCATAATTCTAGGTCAACCGGACGTTACCTATGAATTTTGATTCCTGTTGTAGTGTCGAAATACGCGTTTTCGTGATATAAACGGCCATATATTTTTTTAAAGTAAGTGTAGAAATACTTTTCTTTTGGGAAATCATGAGGCCGTAGATCTGAGTATATGGTTTGAATTTTAGCTCGATATCTTAAAGCATTCCTGAGATAAAAGCTCTTGACACACAGACAGATAGACTGACAACAAAGTGATCCTATAAAGGTTCCTTGTTTCCTTAAAAGATACGTATTCCTAAAAAGGATTAAATCATTCTAATCCTTATAGGTTAAGATCCCAGTGCTTAATAAATTGCACACTGTATTGTGAATTGTATGTATGCATTTTTATTTGTATGTATGTTTGTATGTTTTTGGTGTGAACCATTGTTTTTCCAATTCCTCATGCGATTATCTTTCAAATGATATGGGATTTACATAAAAAACATGAGTGAAGTTTTCTCCAAAAACGCCTTATGAAAAAAAATTACTAAAGATGATTGCGGCAGGATACTTCTAGGCAAAAGTTCATTAAAAAAAAGGATTCCTGCAGATTTAAGCACTGGCATCTTAGGCTATTAGTACGGGTCTGATTGTTGTGGGTACAATTCTCCGTCGGGGGAATGAATTATTTTCATTTGCTCGCTATGAGATCTGCTAACAAGACTAAGCGCTGCGTCATGTTCCGTCACTTAAGGGTTACTAAGGCTAGGTTTCCTTTGCATCCTCTAGCAAAATATGCAGCAGAGAACCTAATGCTTTTTGCACGTCTTACAGGCGGGATACAACGTGAAGCTAAAAAATATTATCGCTGGATAAATTGGAAATTGTACATTAACCAAAATATTTTACTTAAATCAACACCAAATAAAAAAGAAACAGTAAAATCTTAAATCTTAAGTACAGAGTGCAACCGCAATAATCTACAAGTGATGACGACAAAAACAAGGCCTCTGAGACCTAACCTTGCACATGAATTAAAAATAAAATAATATAAAAAAGTTAACATGTGTAAAAAATACAACTTCATTAAATTATTGTAAAATTGCCTGTCTATATAAAATACAAAATATGTCTGAATATATAATTATGATACTCTCTGGCGTGTTGAAAATATATTTTTATAGCGTGTTGAAAATATATTTTTATAGCTAGTGCTTCCCGTGTGGTCCCAATATAATTCGGTCCATTTCTGGCAATTGTTTTTGTGAGAAAATCCCATATCTTAAATATGCATTAAGTATGTGCGCGAAAAATGGACTATTAACTCAAAATTCCGCTTACCAATTTCGATGATTATTTTTTTATAGGAAGTGTATCCTATATCTTCAAGGGTAGTTTGAGAGAAAATTTGTTTAGGTTCTAATAATGAGATCCGGTTGAAATTGAATTGATTTTTTTTTGCAATTTTTTTTTTTTTTGTAAAAATTATTGGTTATGAAGTCAGTTTAAAATTGTGTTTAATAGTATTTTCTTCACGCCTTATCCCGCACATAACAGGGTAAGCAGCAGAGGCAACCTGGGAACCTAGTGTTGAGGCACTCCGTTTTCATTATATTCCAGTTTCCGTTTCATTATAGACACTTCCGTTCCCGACATTCTGCCGAATTGTCAAGACTTATGTGTTGATTGACGGAAATCAACGGCGCGCTTTGCCTCGTTATCAGAGTGAAGAATGAAAAAAAAATCCCTCGAGTGGAAATCGAACTTACAAAAATTGAGTTTACAGTCACACCTTTGTACTTCTGCAAAATTTGAACGCTGCTAAATTTGAACGTAGCGGGACTCGAACCCGCGCCTCCTGGAAACCGATCAGGCGCTCTGACCACTAAGCCATACGGTCTCATTAAGCTACGTCGAAATTTTTATACGCTTTTACAACTTATTTATGTTGTTAGCATCTCTGTAGGGAGATATTTACAAATTTTGGCTACCCAAAGGTAATTACTAATAATTATCGTCGGGCAAGAGAGAATGCTGTTTATTAAATATTTTTGAACACTTTTAAAGTGCTATTCCACATTTAGGCAAAAAATACTTATTTAGAAAACGTATAAAAATTTGAACGAAGCGCGACTCGAACCCACGCCTACTGGAAACCGACCAGGCGCTCTGACCATTAAGCCATACGTTCTGATCATGCTACGTCGATTTTTTTTACACTTGTTACAACTTATTACGGAAATGCTAACAACATAAATAAGTTGTGTGCTTGGAAAAGATATTAGTCCTTAAAAGAAATATTCAAAAGTTGTAGTTTTAATATTGTATTTAAGAATTAAGTATTCGAGCTGGGTGCCGATGCCCATGTTTCACATACGGTTGCTAAACTTGGGCTTTATCCGGGAAAAAATTAACTAAATTAAGAACATGTCAAAATGAGTGGCGGAACTCAACGCCGCGCTTTGCCTCGACACCAGTACAAAGAAATTAAAATATTAGGTAATATTTCATTTCCTCAAGTGCGAATCGAACCCACAACCTGTCGAATTACTCTGGACTGGTCTCTAAAATCAAAATAAATAAATCAGCTTCACGCTGTTTCCCGCACACAACAGGGTAGGCAGAGGGAACCTAGTGTTAAGACACTCCGTTCCCCACTTTCCGCCGAATTCTAGAGGCATCGCGTGCTTAGTGGCGGGACTCAACGCAGTGCTTTGCCTCGACACCAGAGCGAAGAAATGATTTTTTCTTCTTTTTCCAAAATTCCTCGAGTGGGGATCGAACCCACAACCAGTCGATTTTACAATAACTTTGTGCCCCTGCGCCACGACCGGTCTCTAAATATAAATAATTCCAAAAAACACTCACTCTCTCTCGCGCACATTTGTACCGGGATGGTATCTCCCATAATTTGGCTTGGTGACCATTTATCCACTTTGGTAAGCGTTTCGAATTTTATTGGTAATAAAATTGGTACATTTTTGGGTGGCGTTTAAACACAAGACAACGAATATGTTTTCCTTTTTTAACGAGTGTACCTACTCTATAAAGTCATTATATAAGAAATAGTCTTATCGTATACATTATTAAAAATTTGTTTAAAAAATTGCAACATTATTTTGCCTTGAAATTTCTTGAAATATAGATACCGGCTTAAGTTTATAACACTAGTTGAAGAATCGCGGTCTTTACGTGTAGTATAGAATTTATTCTCAATTATAAATTATTGTTTTAATTGTTTACAAGATATGTTTGAATTAGTGGAGGGATTAATTTATATTTTTAGTCTACTTTAAACTATAAGCATTCAAGTTGAATTAACGCTTCAATTAAAAGGATCATTAGTTCAAAAAAAAAACTAAATTAAAGAAAACTTTAAAGTGACGAAAATTTATTGTTACGTTCCTGTTATTGTCCAAATTGATATATTTAGTGCCAAATATGTTAAATTTAAATGTATTTATAAATAATTTTCTCGGCTGTATTCAAACGGCCCGGGACTCCCCCTGGCTGCGGTGGCTGCTTCTGCTGCTTGCTATTTCACATGCGGTCTCGCCGGTAGAATGGCCTGCTTCTTATCCTCTGAAAGGTATGAAATTATTTAAAGTTTTGTATTAATGTTTTATAACTACGCTTAAAATAAAATAAAAATGTTTATGAAATCGTATGAATTAATAAATGTAGCATTGAAAAACATAACATAGACATAGATGTTTCATTATTCGTAGCAAAATAAAAAGGAGGATTTTTATATACTTATAGATTTTTAAGAAATACACGTTCCAAAAAGAGTACCTAGAATAAAAGTCCAAAAGGACCAGTCGAGCGCAGTCCTGCAGTGTCACAATGGCGGCAACTTTTATTAAATTTTATTTATCAATTAGTTAATTAGTTATTGTCCACAACTCCGTATGCGTGAATTTTGTTATGGCGGATTACGTTTTTAATCATTATTATTTATCGATGATGATTGTTGAAAGGCAAAAATCTGCCTTTATTATTTGGGTGGACTATTAAAGTTATACATCATATATTTCAGATCTTTAAGTTCTAGAATATGTCAATGGAATATGTACGGATATATTTTTTTTACTGTTTTATTATTTATCTTAGTGCATAGTAATATTACGCAATGAATAGGAAATTCCAAATTAATGATTAATTTACTTATATCAACAGTATTCGCAAAGTAAAGATAAAAATTGAAACTTAATATTAAGTATCTACAGAGTACAATCGCAGTCATCTACAACGGATGACGATAAGTGAGTATTACAGGTACATAGTGATATACCTACCTAAACAATATGAATATTAAAATAATTTAAATAATCTCTATATATATATCTAATAAAACAGTAAAAATATTTTGTCTGTACATTTAGTAATTTTGACTGAAATGGATAGAGGGACTCTTAAAAAGAATAGTAGAAGGCAAAAATATTTTATTTGAATTTCTTGTCTGTCTGTCTGCCTGTACGCATGACCACGTAAATCTCCGAAAGTACTGACCCGATTTACTTAAAACTTTCACCAATTGTTTCTTTAACTCAGAATAGCATTTAAAGTTTGTTTCATCAAAATCAGTTAATTAAAAAAAAGTTATCGTCATTTGAATGCCTGCGAAAATTATATAGCACTCTATATCTATAGTTATAATAAATGTATAATTGTTTATAATAAATTTATATTTTCAACTGTATAGTATGTATTTAGTAAAACGTCGTTTTCGATTAATATAATTATATATTAAGTGAAATTATTGAGGCCAGTTGTGGCGCAGAGCCACAAAGTGTGACTGCAAAATCGACTGGTTGTGGGTTCGATCCCACTCCAGGATATGAAATTTATATTTTCATTTCTTCGCTCTGGTGTCGAGGGCAAGCGCGGCGTTGCCACTCAACACGCAATGCCTCCAGAATTCGACAGAAAGTGGGGAATGTCTTAACCTACCCTGCTGTATGCGGGATGCAACGTGAAGCTGAAAAAAAGCAGAGATAAATAACGACTTGAAGATCTTAAAGAAATATTAAGTAAATACATAGATTCTTCGGTTCGTTCGTTCGTTTGAAATAAATCTATATAAAAATATCTTAAAACATCCTTTCTACATGTACTCTGTAATAACTACATATTTACCACTTGGCTAATAATATATGTAACTAATTTAAAAACTACAGCAATTATTTATATAGAATATTATTAATTCTCACCTATATCAACAGTTTAATATTCAAGGCTGTTTCTGAAGGAGTAAATTAAATTATTCACTGACATCAGAAAATTTATAGAGTTTTAAAATTATGATAAGACGTACATAACAAAGGTAAAAAGAATGTAATGTTACAAAAATATTATGTATAATAAATTAGCTTTATGTAGCAACGCTCAAAGTATGTTATTATAAATATCAAGTATCAACATTGCATAAAACAATCATAAAACCTTATAAAAATTACGATAATATAGTAAAAAAATCATATTGGAAGATTACAGATTAAAGTAATAAAAAATCATATTAGAAGTCATTATAGTTGTCAGTCAATTCTGTTTATTAAATCAATAATTATGTAGTTCAAGCGGGCGAAGCTGCAGGCGGACAGCTAGTATAGGATACGTAATTACTAATATACATTGATTAAGAGGCCGCGGTGGATAAAAACGTTAATATATTTTAAATTGGTACTTCGATTATATTGACATTTGTGGCAAAGACCCCGATATGACATCATAGTATACGTGAAAACGATAACGTATCGTAAATACCATGTAAAACAACGGAAATAATTTTATTTTTCATTATGAACTTATGTTAAATGGTATTTGATAGTACATTTTTAAATTAGAATATGTTTTTAAATTCTTTAATTTTATAATTGTTAATGTATGGAATACCTAAAACCTGTAGGTTATGAGTAATATGACCATTTTTCAGTCGGCTCAAAACGGGACATTGTAGGGTGGCTTTCCTTTTTTTTAAAGGTGTGCTTTTGTTTTTTTTATTTTGTATTGCGGCAAAGTTCAAAGTTGTTTAACCTTTAGTAGTATTTTTTGTAGTAGTATGTATTTACGTCATTGGTATCTATGCGTTACTGCGTCACACGAAATACAGGTATGGATAAACATCGTGAAATGAGCGCTGTCACTTCCAGCCTGTATACATGTATAAAAAGACAGCAAGGAAGGGTGGAAGTACGGTAGGCAGTCAATAGACGTGTTGCGACTTGCAAATATTTTTTTTTTATGAAAATATTTAATTTCCGTATTATTTTAGTATCTATGTATTTATTTGTATGTATGTATGTATTTATTTGTATGTATGTATGTATGTATGAATGTATATGTTTTTGTGAACATGTATATATATGTATTTATATTTGTATGTATGTATATACTGTTATGTATGTTTATTATTCTTTTTTTACTTAAGTAATATTTAGACGCCTTTCACTTTACCTTAAGTCCTGCATTTTTCATGGTTGGCTGTAAGAGATCACTTGTAGTGATAAGGCCGCTATTGCACATGTTAATTTAAGTATCTACATATGTGTGTATAATATATATGTTCTTTTTTATGTAAATTTTATATGTGCAATAAAGTATTATTATTATTTCTAACTTGACCTAACCTAATACGCACTTAAAAACCTAAACTAAATCTATAATCTCTTTACTTCATACATTATACAGATTACCGTTAAAATATAAATACAAAGTATACAAAGTTATAGTAATAAAACAAAGTTTCTTCCTACTGAAGTACCCTTAGAACGATGTACTTAGTCATATTTCAGTAGTCCACTCAAGACTCAGGTTGCATGAAATTTATTTGTGGTAAAAAATCCATAGCAAATGTTGAGCAGATAGAACCTAAAGGTTAAGATTCTCCATTACCTATTTTTCGTCCATTAATCGAGATATTGCGTGGCCGAACTCAACACCAAGCTTCATTCCCTCGAGTAGGAATAGAACTAACAACCGCCGCATTTATAGTCACATGCTGTGCCCTAAACAGTCTCAATTATATTTAGTTATCTATATTAATTTACAATACAATATGTTTTTTCAGATGGAGACACATTCGACTTTATAGTGATAGGTGCAGGATCCGGTGGTGCGACAGTGGCGGCCAGACTTAGCGAAATTCATCACTGGAAAGTTCTTCTTTTGGAAGCAGGGGGAGATCCTCCGCCAGCCAGTGTGGTAAATTTATAATTTAAAACTTTATTAGTTATTACAAAAGTAACAAAAATGCAGTATATGTTTACAATAATTACTTAATGTTTTTATAAATGAGTAATTCTTGAATAAAAATAAGAAAATAAGATTTTGTCTTATTTACTAATTTTTTTTATTCTTTATTGTAAACATAACTGCCATTTTTTTACTTTCATTATAATTAATAATTTTTTCATAAGAAAAAAAAATTACACATTGATTTGACCGATATGTTTTATTATTTATTGCAGATACCCAGTTTGTTTACAGTTTTGCCACATACTGAGAATGACTGGGATTACCACGCTAAATTGGATAAGGGAATAGGGCAGGCGCACCCCGGGGGCATCATATACATGACACGAGGAAAAATGCTAGGAGGGTCATCGTCTATAAATTACGAGATTTACGCAAGAGGCGTTCCAGAAGACTACGACGACTGGAACACTGTAGCTCCAGGGTGGGACTGGGGGACAGTTCTTCATTACTTTAAAAAACTTGAACATATGACAGATGCAACGATATTTAAAAATCCATATAATGCTTATTTACATTCACAATCTGGTCCAGTAGCCATATCTAGACCAAAAGTTAATGCATACTTCAAAAGTGTAAATGAAGAAGTTTTAAGTTCCTATGAGGAAATAGGTATAAAAAGAGTTTTAGAGAACAACGGTCCAGAGTATTTTGGCGCTTCGACACCTCATTTTACTTTTTCTAATGGAAGAAGATCAAGTACAGCTGAGGCATATCTGAGGCCTGCTAAGGATCGTACAAATATGTTTATTACAAAATATGCACGAGTAACAAAAATATTAATTGATCCACTTTCAAAACGAGCGTACGGTGTCAGAGTTTCTCTTAAATCGGGTAAAATGATTGACGTATACGCCAATAAAGAAGTCATTCTATCTGCGGGAAGTATTGATTCGCCAAAACTTTTAATGCTATCGGGAGTGGGGCCTCAAGAAATTTTAGACAGACATCACATAAACGTGTTAGCTGATCTTCCCGTAGGCCAGAACCTACAAGATCACAGCTTTGTTCTATTAAATTTTATGGGGCAAAAAGGCTTACAAACAGCTATTCAAAACTTATTAGTGCCAACTGAATTGAGCTCTTATCCTGTACCAATGCAATCTGGCTTGATAAGGGTAAATACGTCTTGTGACGCTTGTAACGGAACAAAACCACATATACAATTTATTAACATACGTATTGGCGCTGCCGCCTCTCCTGTTATTCTATATGGCTGTCAAAATCTTTTTAACTTTGATAGAGATTTCTGCTTTGCACTAAGCAAGGTGAATACATATCGTGAAATAGATCTTACAGGCCTTATACTTCTTCATCCTTTATCACGGGGACAGGTAATATTAAAAAGTACCAATCCTTTCGACGATCCCATCATAGAATTGGGATATTTTCGGAACAAGCAGGATATTACCGTCCTTACTGAAGGGATTAAATATATGGTAAATTTACTACGGACAACACATTATAGAAATGTAGATGCCGATGTAGTTAAGCTAAATATAAAAGGTTGTGAAGGTTTGATCTTTGGTTCGGATGAATATTGGCGCTGTTACGTCAAGAACACGGTGGCGTCGCTTTTACATCCCGTGGGAACGTGCGCTATGGGTCCTAATGGTGTTGTTGATGAAAGATTACGTGTACATAACGTTAAAGGTCTAAGAATAGTCGATGCATCGATTATGCCGAAGACAATGAGTGGCAACACTAATATACCTACTATCATGATTGGTGAGAAAGCAGCTGATATGATAAAAGAAGACTATAATTTAGTTTATTCTCACTTATGAAAATATAGGGTAAGGATGCGGAATATGAGATATCATTTATTTTAGTGATAAAAAAATCAAATTTCTCTATTGACAAAATTCTATAGGATATTAAGTGTTGTCAAACTACGGAAGGCTGTTTAGCATTAAGTATTCTACTCTGCTTATAACATTGTATAATGTTAGAAAAATCAGAAATTACATGTTATCCGAGTGGCCTAATATGAGACACAATAAGTTACTAACGCTCCTGAGATAATATAGGAAGATATACAAATGTATATTTTATTAGTAAATACTAATGGCAGTCTTTGCGAAATTAAACTTGCAGGCGCTGGTGATTGGCTACCTCACTACATCAGAGTTCCTTTCTTATATATTTTCACCCTATTAAGCAATGAGAAGCTAGTATAAATCAATTTGGTCTTCTTTTATTAATTTTTCTAGTAGTATATCATAATAAAATAAATAAATTGTAAATATATTAAATAGCTAAAACAGCGAAGCTCGTGTTTAATATATTTTTATGAAAGAAAAATTTCAATCATTATTCACTACACATACATTTTAGCTAGTAGCAACTTTATGCTTTTCTTCGTATGCAGGGCATGCTGAGGGAGCCTACACTCTGTTCCTCACTCCTCAAATATCTGCTACTTGCAATTATGTAATAAATTATTTATATAACTTTAGTAATTTTTTACATAAAAGTAAATTTAAATAGCCTATAATAATGACCTTATTATATAACAGTGTTATAAATACTGTTGAAATATCAATAATTATTTTTATAAATATTTTAAGTAATTATTTTAGGCAGAACAACCCCGAGAACCTAGTGCTAAGACACTCCGTTCCCATTAAGACACTTCCGTTCTCTACTTTCCGCCGAATTTTACTGGTATTGGGTGTTGTTTGTTGAAACTCAACGTCGCGTCTTGCCTGGTGCCCAGAGTGAATAAATGAAAATATGAAATATTTCATTAACCCGTGTGGGAGTTGAACCGTTTCGCTTACACTCGTACGCTTGTGTACCGCGCCACGACGGCCTCTATAATGAAATATACGGAATAAATAGAAATATACGTATCAATAATTATAATAATGTTCATGTCATATCGTGTTTTAAGTTAAAATATCAAATACTGAGCATATAGAGAAAGTATTTCTAATTCAAATAGATATTAAAATATAATTATGTAAGCAATTTTGTAACGTCAAATGAAGTAGCTTCATTTGACCAGCTTGAAGGGTAGTTTTGATGAGAACAGCCGACAATAAACTCAACAGATCAGTTCATATTTCCTCTCGTTTATATCCTTTAGATATATGTGGACTGAGAAATAATCATAATTATTATACTGTTGGGGGATGCTGAGCCTGGGCATCGGTCCACGCGTCTTAACAGCGAGGTGCGGCGCAGGCTGCAGGCGACGACCAGAGCAACCGCTCACTTGTCAAGTGAGGATTCCATTCCAAGGATCCGTACATATTTGACGGAAAATGCGTCGCGGATTATCGGTCGCGTAACTATAGAACAGACAAATATACATATTGTTAGCAAACTCATGTAAAAGAGGGTAGATGTAGATGAAAAAGGTCAGAAATGCAATGGAGTTGCAATTGGAAAATAGTTTTTTTAGTCTATCATTAGAATGATTTCAAACGACAACATTGGAGATATAAAAAAAGTAATACCGAGGGTATAAGTTGTATTGCGTATGTACACAATAGAAAGTAAATGGTTTTTTAATTTGTAGTAGATTTGATTAACTTTCTCAAGGGTATATATAAATAAATACATGAAGTAATCATGCTAAGAAAATACCAAATGCCATCAAAAACATCCTGTAAAAAACCCAAGTCTCGCAGCTCAGTCTTTCTACCGTAAAAAGTTGTGAGATCCATGTAATACCAAGTCGGTTAATCTATTTAGTCTCTACTTAAAGGACCTTC
>DWQW01007156.1:0-15353 GCA_018249695.1 Heliconius erato demophoon | reverse complement strand
ACTACCCAAGTAAATATACCCAAAGGTCGTCGCGTAAATCATGTTGTATTCCACCTTCTAAGTCCTGTGTGAAATATACGAGTGTCGTTTGTTCTCAACCAAATTACTTGGTAGAGTCAGTAAGAAAATTATCTATATACTAATAGAAGATATCTCTATATTTATATAGTAACGGAAACACGAAATGAAATGAAATTTAACTTTTGATAGTTCACAGAAACGAAATAATGAAAGTGTGAATTATAAATTTTACATAAAATAGTCATTATACCTTTCTTTTTATTGTGTAATAAATCGTTGTGTTTCTTTGAAAAAGTTGGTGCTTGGTGATTCTAATATTCAACGGATTTTTTATTTACATCCAATTTCGAAACTCTGAGTATTGGGTGGCAGATCTCCTTTGTCTTGTTACTAGTGTGAGGAAAATATTTTATTCATTATAGTGGTAATTGAACTCATAATCGTCACGCTGGTGCTGTTCAACAGCGCCATGACGACATCTTCATTAAAAAAGTTTTTGGCATTATTTTAAAAGTTTTCCATACTTGTTAACCTACATACTAACTAATATAATACTATAAGCGGCTTCACCACTTGTCAGACACACCTAGTACATGTTTTGCTTAATTAACTAGAAGTAAAATCTAATTTTACAGTACAATAAATTTCTATTGAACTATTTATGTGAATTTCAATCTGTTTTAATTGGGCAGTCTATAATTATATTAAAAAATGTTACTCTACCCTAAAAATGCATATAATTGATAAGAATGTAAAGTTTAGTAGTCAGAGCGCTTGGACAGTTTTCAAAAATCGCGGGTTCAAATCCCTTTGCGTTAAAAAATATACGTATGTATGTACGATTTTTCTTGTTTGGCTATGTAGCTAGCTACGCAGAAAGAAGAAAGCAGTTAAAACGCTCTGTACTCCGCTTTTTTAAACTCAACGCCGCGCCTGTTCCAAAAGAATAAGGAAAAACTCAAACCATTGTCTTTACTAAGTCTCTGCCCATAGATTTGGATCCAATAAAGCTAAAAAAGTCCTAAAATACTGCGTTGCCTTTAAAAGTGCCGTTAAATAATAAAATACAGCCCGCTATATCCATTACGGGGGGAGCTAGAGCAACAAAATAACCTTTTATATTACGTATTAAACACGAAATAGTGACTAGAAAGCGTTACACGTACTACTTAAAACTTTATTTCGCAAAATGTAGGCAATGAAGTTTTATATTTTACTAGCTTTTACCTGCGGCTTTGCTTTTTTTTGATTGCTTCTAAATGTCTGTTTGTTAAGCTTCTAAGGGTAGACTCAAGTACCCTCCACACCATCGGGATACGTGGCACTCCACTACTGTGCAGTTTCGTATCAATTTCCTTCCACATATCATACGATTTTGGGAATAGCCTATCTGTGACAGTGTTTCCAGGCCGATATGACTTGGGGTATCTTTAAAAACCGCTTCTATTTCCACCTTAAAGGACGCTACGCATCTGTAGCTCCTCTAGAGTTGCATGGGGTCGTGGGTGGTAGTGATCATTTACCATTAAGAAACCCGTACGCTTGTTTGCCTTGTATTTGGCCATAAAATAAGACAGAGGTAGCATAGGAACCTAGTTGTAAGACACTCCGTTTTCCATAAAGTCACTTCTGTTCCCTACTTTGCGCCGATTTTTTTAAAGGAGCGGAACTCAACACTTGGTTTCGTTACCAGAGACCAAAATTTGATACCATTTTTTTTTAATAAACTAAAACTAGATCCGGCACTTGTAGATGCTTGTACGTTCGATTCCCACTGGGGGGAATAAAACCGACACCTTCAGTTAAACAACATTCAAATATATTACGATAGTATAAAAGTTTCATTCCTTACATATTAAACAATATATTTAGCTTAACTGATCATGTTGAAAGAGACACTTCTCTACAGAAGTTTTAGAAGTTCCACCCCTAAAGGGGATGACATTAACTGTCAAAGTTTAAGATATCTTATTCTGCGGTACAACTGTTAAGTAGTTAAGAATGCATATAATGATGTATTATCTTTAAAAGCAATAAAAATATGTGTTTTGTAACAATTTTCCAAAGTGAAGTAAAAAGATAAAAACTGTTATTGGCACCGGAGAGAAGTAAGAATTTCTACATAAAAGTTTTAAATATAAAATTTACAATTGTGTTTATTACACGATTACACGATTTAATTTAAAATACAAGCAACATGTCTTTTTCATATTTCGTCGTCAAGGCGCAGGGGTACAAGCGTAGTACTGTAAACGCGAGAGTTGTGATTTCGATTCCCACTCGAGGAAATGAAATATTTAATATTTTTATTTCCTCGTTCTGATAACAAATTCGGTCATGAGTTCAGCCACTCAATACACTACAACTAGAGAATTCGACTCGACTTGACTCGAGAATGAAAAATGTAGAACGAAAGTGTCTTAATGGGAACGCAGTATCTTAACACTAGGTTCCCAGGTTCTCTTTTCCTAGCCTGCTACATGCGGGATACAAAATTGAAGCTGAAATTTATTCCAATAGAAACTTTTTAACTGACAAACCAAACTAAATAAACGTGATAACTTTTTAGCTTTTGAATCTAAAATGTTAAACCACAAAGTTGTGTTAACACTTTTGTGTATGTTTTAAATAAAACTAGTTTTTTGTTAAAAATAAATATTATTTATTAATACGTTGAGCCACATAGCACGTAATAACTCAAGAATTCAATGGAAAGTGGGGAACGGAGTGTCTTAACACTAGGTTGCCTCTGCCTACCCTGCTGTATGCGGAATAGGAGCTGAAGCTTATTTAATTAAAGCACAATATCATTTTATTATTGCGATATTGCGGTGGTAATTTAATTATGATTGACCATTAGGGTGCAGTGGGCCAGTGTGTGAATGTAAGCACGGTGTTTGTGTGTTCCATCCCTAATCGGGGATTTCTTTATATTTAAATTATTTTCATTTCCCCGCTCTATCTAGGCAAACTACGAGATTGAGTGCTACGACTTCCATGTGCAATATATGGATTCTGATCTCTCTTCTGTCTGCCAGCTGCTTTGCGGGAAACCTTAAACTAAAAAAGGTAATTTGGAGAGTCGTTGCACAGTGTGACATAGTCGGCCTGTATAAGCCAAGTTTATGAGTTCAAAACTTTGGGGATTTCATTATTTTCCATCCCTCGCTTTGATAAGATAACAAAGCGCAATGTTAAGTTCCGCTTGAAATTTTAACAGAAATTAGGGAATGGAGTATCTCGACACTAGGTTCCGCTGGCTTACCCAAATATATGATAAAAAATAGTATATTCAATTTCATTTTATTTAACGCGTTTATTTCTTATTTAAAGTATATTACCCACATTAAAAGTCCCTGATGCAAATTATTTTTTAACATTATTAAACAGAATGCTTGCATTAATTGGAACCATTTATGTGGCGCACTGCTTTTAATGAAAAATACAACAAGCAGACGTACATTGACATTTCGTTATTGACTGAAAAAATATAGGAATTTATTTTCTACTTGTTACTCACATGGAAACTGTTATACAGTAATCTTTTTTTAATTTTAATTATGAAATATCAAAAGATCGTAGCAGTAGAAAGTTTTTATGGAGTAGTGTGAGATGTTGTAAGAAAAAAAAAAGGATAGATGCCAGTCGTGGTGCCCATGGGCCAAATTGTCGCGCTTACAGTCCCACTCGAAAATTTGAAATATTCAATATTTTTATTTCTTTTCTCTGGTAACGAAGCAAAGTTGCGCGTGGCGTTGAGTTCCGTCAATCAACACGCAATGCCTCCAGAATTTGGTGAAATGTGGGAAACAGAAGTGTCTTAACACTAGATTCTCAGGTTCCCTCTAGCTAAAGCCAACTAAGGGCTATAGCTGATTCTAAAAATGAGAATATGTCGTCCTCAAATTTTGCGCTCATAGGTTATAGATGAATCGTAACTGCGTAATGGTTTTATTAGTTATATAAATACTATTTACAAATTTAGAGGACACCGTGGCGCAGTAGGATAGCTTATGAGCTTAAACGATACTGTAGGTTCGATTCCCCCTCGGGGGAATAAAATATTGCCATTTAATCTACGATATCATAAGACCGAGAATGTGGTTATGTGCGGTGTTGAGTTCTGCTACTCCACGTGCGACATCTCGAATTCAGGAGAACGAAATAATTTAGTATTTAACTTTCTATGCCTTCTTAATGGAGTGTCTAACATTAATTGGTCTAAAATAGCATTGTTATTACAAAACAATATTTAATTGACTTTGAATTAACAAGACAAAGAGCATATGAGAGTACATCATGCAAGTGCTGTAACCTAGATACATCAAATAAAATAAAAAAATATAATATAATAAATCAGCTTCACGCTGCATCCCGCACACCGCAGGATAGGTAAAGGGAACCTAGTGTTAAGACACTCCGTTCCCCACTTTCTGCCGAATTCTGGAGGCATTGCGTGTTGAGTGGCAGTATATATAGTGCGAAATTTCCCCAAATGGGAAACGATCCCTCCTCCTTTACGTTTACATTTAATACTGCCTTATACAATATAAATTATGAAAACCATTCACACAATTTTATATTATAGAAAGTTATATTACGAAAATCCATTTTTGTTACTTACACCACTTTCATACGCAATTTCGTTGTATAATTACTTGTCATTCGCATGAATCGCACAAAGCTGACCGCATCACAGTTCAATACTCATGACTGTTAGATTATGAGCCATTGCCTTATATAAGAGCGAGTCGTGGCCCACAACTTCGTTTGTGTGGACTATAAAACGAAAAATCTTATTTTTTTCCATTCCCGTAGGTATTTTAGGAAATTATCTCTTAATGTAAGCCCACTTTGGACTGTAATGGAACACTTTTTAGCTTTACGGTGTATTCTGTACATAGCAGGGTAGGCGGAGGGATCCTCGAAAGTGTGAACTTAGTTTTAAGACATTTTGTTCCCATTAAGACAATTCTGATCTCCACTTTTCATCGAATTCTGGTGGTTTTGTGTTAAATGGCGGAACTCAACGCAGTGTTTTATCACCTTGCCAAAGCGAAGAGAATATATTAAATATTTAATTTCGTCCTACAGTTTGACGTTTACAGTCTAAGTCCATTAGCTTGACCCGAGCGCCACGAATGTCCTCAGGGTAACTTGATCGTGAACCAATTTTTTTCTTATAATTTACAAAAACATAAAACACAATGAACATACAATTAACAGGAGATAGACATTTAATAATATTGAATTTATTTGTATCCTTTAGCGATATTAGAAATCTTATAAGCTTACACGTATTACGTAGCTTTGTTTACAAAACGTTCATACACATATACATACATACACGAACGAAATAAATACACCGGTTACATTTAACGTTGAAGTTTGATAAGGCTTCTTTCAAATTAGCGTTTTTCCCGAGAGTTAGCGCTTTTCCAAGTTGCAGCCTAAAATGTAATAATACAATTAATTAAATAATGTAATATTTTATCGTGAGATCTTTTTAGCTTCACGTTGTATCCTGTATAAAGCTGAGTAAACAGCCCTTCTGTTTACCTTGTATTATTTCTTAATATTATTAGGTTCCCTGTGTTTATTCTCTTTTTACCAATTTTTTTTTGGAAACGTGAGAAAAAATATCTTTAGCGACCTACTTATTACGAAGAAAATCGAAATATCTGTGCATATACAATACGTGTATCTGTTACAGTTAGACCGATTTGTATAAAATTTTGTATTTGTTTTTTGTTTATGACTATTTTAAAAATGTACACCTTTTGCTATAGACGGTATGAGTATTATAAAAAAAATAACAAACTATAACTACAAATCAGATACACTGTACATTTTTTTTCAGCATCATGCTGTATTGCCTCGTGTAACAAAGCAGGCAGGGGGAGTCAAGTGGACACTCCGGACACACTGGTCCCTACTTTCCGCTGAATTTTGGAGCCATTGAGTGTTGAGTGACGGAACTTAACGCCCCGGTTTGCCTTGACACCAGTGAAGTCATGGAAATATTAAATATTTCATTTCCTCGAACGGAAATCGAGTCTACAAAATGTCACGTTTTCAATCAAACGCTTGTGCCCCTGCGCAACGACTGGTTCCAACATACTTGCCTGAAGCATTTTTTGATTGAATAATATAAAAATATCCCTTCTTAGAGGCTTAATAAGTAGTGGCTTAGAGAAAGCTAGTAAATATTTCTATTTTTTTTTTAATTCTCACAGTGTACATAACCCTAATTTAACAGGGCAAGGGAAGAACACGTAGTGATAAAGCACTCCGGTCTCCATTTTCCGCTCAATTTTCATACGATGACCTCAAGATATTCTGATAAGATTGTAGTATAAATAAAAAGCAGTGTGACGGAATTCTAAACGTAACAATATGTGTAGATCATATGCTTATACAAATTTATTTAATAGGCAGGTTTAACCTAGTGTTAAGACACTCCATTCTACACTATCTTATTTTCATCTTATTGCTTACTGAGTTGCGGAACTCAACGTTGCGCAATGCCTTTTTACCAGTGCGAGGAAATGAAAATAATTTAATCTAGAACTGACTGAACTGTACCCAACTGCTTCGTTTACAGTTAAACGATAGACCTCTGCGCCACGATGGCCTAAAAATAATGATAAAATGTTATTTAATTTGTCCTAAAAGGAAATAAAAAATGATTGATTGCTATTTTTACTAAAAATATCGAATAACTCAAATAATCAGAATTTGATTCAATTATAGTATATGTATCATCATGAAACGTGGATGTTATACCTACTTAGCTGAGATAATATCACAATAATATAAAATCATCGAGCCGGAGTCATGGTGGGACTTGGTCCTGAATAGTGAAGTTCTTCAGAGACTGCTAAGCCATTCGAGTTTAGGTTTATAAAATTAAGCATGTAGGTTCCTGGGGGAATGTAGGTCAGTACTGAAAGAATATTTCCCTAAATTCTTAAGCAAACTTAAAAGAAACGGTATTTTAGAAATTGAAAGTTTAACTAACACAAACTGATCTAAATAAAGGTAATGATTTTAAGATCCATTCAATTTGTCTTAACGAGTTTGATGTTTGTTTGGTTTAAGCCTAAAACGCGCAATTAACTAAAGCGGCGACACAGAAAATTAATTCTAACGACAACCAAGACGCTGAGCAAAATAACCGTCTTCCACTGGAGTAAGTGATATTTAGTGCTATATAAATAAGCTGGGCAGTGCTTTCTGTTTGGTTATTATTTTGCATATAATTTATTTCAGTTTCACGCTATATCTCTTAATCAGGAAGGGAGTCAGAGGGAACCTAGTGCTTAGATACCCCGCTCCCCACTTTCCGCATAATCATGGCTCATAGGCACAAGAGTGCCGTGTAATCCCGGAATAGAACAGGATCATCCTGGTACTGGTGGTGTCGTAAGAGGCCATCAGAATACGTGTGGTAGAGTCACGTCGCCAGCATTGGCAGATTGCATGGGCAGACTCGACCGGATCATTACCACCCCCGGCGTTTAAAATCGGCGTTAAGTAGTGGCTTTATGCCACTGCGTTTCGCATCAGGTAATGCCGGGCTCCGGCGCCCAACCCGCTTTAAAGGCTGGCAACGCACCTGTAGCTCCTCTGGTGCTGGATGGGGTCGTGGGCGGCGGTGGTCACTTACCATCAAGTGACCCAAACGCTCGTTTGCCTTGTCTTTTCCATAAAAAAAGTGCGACGGTAAATGCGACAGGTTGTGGATTTGATTTTCCCTCGAAGAAATGAAAATTTCTATATTTTTCAATTTTCTCGCTTAACACGCAATGTCGTCAGAATTCGGTGGAATGTGGTAAATGGAAGTGATTTAATAGAAACGAAGTGTTATAACACTAGGATCCCAGATTTCCTCTGCCTCTCATACTATGAAACGGGTACAGCGTGAAGCTACAAAAAAGGATATATAAAACTTAAGAGCTACTTTCTCGAAAAGTACTGATTTCAATTAAAATAATGTTTTTGCACTTGTTAAGAAAACGTATAAAAAATTTTACGTAATGGGCTTTGAACCCGCGCCTCTTTGAAAACTGTCCAAGCGCTCTGACCAACTAAGCCATACATTTATATTTTTATGCGTTTTAATAAGTATTTTTCTTTCCCAAGTGTGGAATAACACTTTAAAAATGTTATAAATATTCGTTTTGTGTTGAATTGGCCGTAGGCTGTATTAAATCACGTTAATTGTTTCGATGTAACCCACTGTACTAGGCGTAAGGATTGCCTCGGGCACTTAGAATGTATTAAACAAAATTCATTTCTATTTTGAAATAATTTCGATTCTCTTTCGATGAAATGAATTAAATGGAATGTTTTATTAACTCACTTTAGTAAAAAGAGAAAGTGTAGTGTTTATTTCCTCATAATAAAGAAGAAAATGGAACTTCACACTAGGTTCCCTCAGCCTTCTACGCTACGCGGCAAAAAGTATTAAAGTAATAATTTATTACATATGACGCCTACAAAATTCTGAAAAGCAATATCTCTTAAATGGAAGACAACCTTTATTCCATAATATAATATAATTTATAAAACATTTTAATCAACGAATTCCTAACGGTAACAACTGCCAAACGGCTGTCATCTCGGTGCTAATTTCTAAGATTAATTGAAATTTTACCGAAAATACAAAAATTACTGATATTGTTAGAACTAGGGATTAATTTAATTATGTATATATATTCTTTATTGCACTTAAAAACATATAAGAAACACAAAAATTACAAGGTTAGTTAGCAAATATGATTATTAAAAATAAGCCGCAGCGGCTCAATGGAACATCGTCTCGAACTGTAAGCAATGGTTGTGTGTTCGATCGCTAACGGAGGAAAAACGGAGTATCTTAACAGCTTCTCTTACTTGAAGAAAACATATATTATTATTATTATTATGATATGAGACCAGATGTTTTTTATTAATCTATTATATTACACTGTTTTCCATATCTCATTTGTTTCGTAGGTATTTTCTCTAAAATCGAACCTAGTTCAACAACATAATCGTGAATGTAACGCGATAGTTGTAGGTTTGATCCCCACTCGAAGGAATAAATTATAATTTATTGATATTTCATTTCTTCCATCTGACACCAAGGCAAAAGCCAGGCGTTGATTTCCTTCAATCGCTATACCTTGAAAAATTCGGCGGAAAGTGGGGAACTTCGCGTCTTAACACTATGTTCCCTTTGCCTACCTATACAGAGTGAAGCTAAAAAAAATAACGGCATGTATGGACACTTGTCAACTAAGTATATTTTTCATATATTTATTGTTATTTACGCTCGTTGCTCGCTTTGCACCAATCTCCTCTCGAGTATACACGGCCATACAAGGTATTTTGGATTTTATATAACTAATAAATAAAAAAATACCAGAGATTATGTGTTTGATATTCTTTATTCATCCGTCTTCCGATATTTTTAACCTAACCGCCTTAGCCGATTAATAAGGTAGTTAGTTTAATAATATCTGAGTAAAATATTCGTAAACAAATAAAAAAATAATCGTTTTAATTGGTTTTTTTTAAGATGAAAAGTTTCAGTAGCATTTTCAGAGATAGTTATTTTAGTTTCGTTTTCAGAGTTAGTCGTGGCGAAGGGGCAAAAAAGGTGTGACGGTTGAGTGCTTGAGTCCCAACCGAGGCAATGGAATATTAAAAATTATCATTTCCTCGTTCTGTTAACAAGGTAAAACCCGGTATTGAGTACCGTCAGTCAATACGCAATGCCTCAGAAATTCACTGGAAAGTGCCGAATAGAAGTATCTTAATGGGAACGGATTATCTTTCCGTTAGGTTCCCAGGTTTCCACTGCCTACCCAACTATGTACTTTATACGTGAAGCTGAAAAAAAGACAGAAAAGCTTAAATTTTCGTTGTTCAATTACCATCTAAAAATGGAAATACACAAATAGTAACTATAGATATCAGAACTACAAAGATATCTAAATATATACACAAACAGCTTAAATCGTAAGCTAATAGAAGACGTCTTTGAAATTCAGAATTCAGATGAACCACAAAGCTGACTAGTATGATCAATACTATCATAACTTCTATTAGATTTGACTAATTGAGAGTACCCACCATGCTTAAATGTCCAGAGATTAAATATCTTGTAAAATAATTTGGTTCACCAAATTGTGTTCTTTTAGTTCTGTATTTATTAATTTCGTTTACTCAATGTTAATAACACATTTTACTAAGTTCTCTTCTTTTATAAAGTTCTTGATGGGGTAGTTTTGGATTTGATTCCAAATCGGGGGGATGAATCAGTTTCATTTTCTCAATTTCGTAGAAGGTGCTGAGTTACGTTTTTTAAAATACAGTGTCTGGAATTTTGAGAGCGGAAGAGCAAAGCGCAAAATGTGTAGGTACACAAGATTCTCTCCACATACTATTTTGTGTAGAAAAAAAAATGAATCTGCTTTATAATTGCAATGCAATTGAAATACATATTAATATTTTATGTTCCAGTAGCTCGGTATCTTATTGTAAAATCGGAATGTTTGTGGGTTTGAATTTTACTCGGGAAAAAATATTTATTTCGTCACTCTGGTAACGACAAAGTGTGGTGTTAAGTTACGCCACTCAATTCTACGCAGACCCACTATTGTCTGTGAAGTTAGGCGGATGGTGGGAAGAGAATGTGTGTGTATTTAACCCTAGTAATAATCCCTCTGCCTACTTTGTTCGTATATCTAAAAAATAGTTATTTTTGAGAATAAATGTCAAAATTACTATTGAGGCCAGTCGTCGCCGACGGGCACAGTGACTGTAAGCCGACTAGTTGTGGGTTCGATGGAAGGAATCTTGAGGAAATTAAATATTTATTTAAAATATATATTTCCATTCCTTCGCTTTGGTGTCGAAGCAAAAGGCGGCGTTGAGATCCGCGGCGCGAGTTTCTTTACAGTAAGTTCCCTCCGCCTACCCTGCTGTGTGCGGGATACAGCGTGAAGCAGATTTTTTTTTAAATGTCAAAATTATATTCGTACAATGTGCTAAAATAAAATAATATTTATTATTCTTTAACGGTTCACGTCTTTTCAGAATTCGAAATTACTTTTCAGTTTTCATTCATATTCATATTATTGTGAATTCAAAAGTAGTAAACATCTGTTATTTTAACAATTGATTCGCGGAACAATGTTTCTTTTTGAAATTTCATTATATTCCATTCTTCACTATTAAATAAACGTCGAAAACTGACTGTCAAATCTATGGTAGTGGGTTCGATTTCCTGTAAAATCTATAGTAGCAGGTTGAAATATTTACGGATCTGTTCGAGGCGTCGTGTTCCGCTACTTAAGTCACAGTGATACTATTTGAGCGATAAACGTAGAACAGAGGTTTTACACTATATTGTAGGTCTACCTTACTACTGGGAAAAGGCGTAAGCTGAAAAAATCCTTTATAAATACTTTAATTTTCCCTAATAATTAGTCTTCTCACCGGTGTTGAGTTCGTCCACTCAATAACCAATCTCTCGAAAAGGTGGAATGGAAACAGAGTGACTTATCACTAAGTCCTCCTTGTCCTTTGATATATAATTTCTGTAAAGAAAAATAAAATATGAAACATTTACGCTTACACTGATGAACTCAAAGTTTTGTTTGTTGGATGAGCTCCAGATCAAATTAACTTGGGACTTACTATAAATTACTTTCTTGTAAAGGCTAGTATAAAATAACTAGCTATTTACTTTAAACAAATACAAAAGAGGCCAGTCGTAGCGCAGGGGCACAAAGTGTGACTGTAAAACCTGGTTGGCTGGTTGTGGGTTCAAGCCCCACTCGATGAAATGAAATATTCATCCTGTCCACCCTACTGTGTGCTGATACAGCGTGAAGCTGATTTTGATTTGATTTTTCAAATACAAAAGTGCTATCTTTTTACATATCTTGTTGAGTTGAATGGTGGAATATATTATTAATATATTAATTAAATAATTTGCTCACTCCAGTGGGTCTCGAATCCACATCTGTCATGTTTACCGGTGTACGCTGTGCCGCTGCGCCTTTACGTTCTCAATGTTATAAAGTAATATTCAAATTTATTTTTTGTTGTAGCGGAACGCTTTATGGTGTAGTTATGTTATAGCAAGTTCAAATAGTGTATGGGAAATTATTTAATAATCTCTCCTTTTAAGAAAAAAAAACTAAAAATTCCTTCATCGTCTACTGTAAGTCAATGTGAGAGACCTTGCCTATTATATCGCAAATCTCAATGCAGCAAGCATGTAGAATTTAAAAAGGACTCCTCCAACTTTAACGTTAACAAACAAACCAACAAATTCAGTCAAGCACGTAATAGCTCCGTCACAGTGGCGTTATGTTACGTTAAATAAGTTTTTTTAGCTTCACGCTGTAGAAGACACGTAACAGGTTACGCAGAGGGAACCTGAATTCTTAAGACATTGCGTTACCAGAGCGAGAAAATTAAAATATTAAATATTTTTGATTTCCTCGGATGGAATCTATGGAAAAAATATTATTACCTATGTATGTAAGAGAGATAAACGCCTCTAGCCTTTACTTGTTATTCACTTAAACAATTTATTCTGTGAAATAGAATACAAATTGAAAAACAAGAAAGCCCTTTTAATAACACAGTAATTGTTTTAAAGGTCTCAAATTTAATTATATCTTATTATTTTGACAATCTTTTTCATTTAATGAGTTCTATCTTTAATTTTCTAAACTTTAGCTTTAGTTTTTAACGAATTAGATGAGAAAGATAAAACAGAAAAGTTAGTGTTAGGACACTAAAAGATAAAAATAAAAAAGAAGAAGAAGATAAAAAAACAAGTACATAAAAAATAAAACCTAGTATTATGACACTATATTGTATAGATGAATTCAACGCCATGCCTTATCTTAATTTTTTCAGCTTCACGCTGTATCCTGAACCTTGTATTAAGCTACTCCGCTTTCATGAACGAATCCGCTCCACTCCGAATTCATGAGGCATTGCGCGTTGAGTGGGGTAACTTAACCCAGCGCTTTGCCTCGACACCAGAGTAAAGAAACTAAAATATTAAATATTTCATTTCATTCTATGGGTCTTATCGTATTGAGAAGAATCTAAATATTTAAAAATTTAACCGCCATTGTTTGTGTTCTGTTGTGCCACAAAACATGTAGTGTCTCGAAAATGGAATGTTTCATCATTAGATTCCCTCTGTTAACTCTGCTATATGCGAGAGCTGACAAAAATATTCACATTTTATATTTGTGGAACCTAAAAAGAAAAGTGAAAATAGTAGCTGGTTAAAAATGAAACAAGAACATTGTTAAAAACTGTCACGTACACATCATAGATTATTTTGGGTCTCTCAGGTCTGCACCTAAATATATTATTTAGGTGACGTCATTTCATACATCAGCAAAGAATTATGATGGTAGCCCAGTTCTTACCATAATGATATGTATATTGAGGCCAGATGTAGCGCAAGAGCACTTTGTGACTGTAAATTCACTGATTTTGGGTTCGATTCCTATTCGAGGAAATTAAATATTAAGTTATATTTTAATTTATTCGCTCTGGTATCGAGTTCCGCCACTCAACACGCAAGTCCTCCAGAAATCAGCGGAAAGTGGGGAGACGGAGTTCCTTAATACTAGTTTCCCTCTGGCCTATACTGCTGTGTGCCGGATACAGCGTGAAGCTGATTTATTTATAGTATAAAAAAAGACGTTTTATATTTCAAATATTTTTTTAAATTACTGTACCCTATAATAATAGAAATGATTGTAGTTTTGAATTCTATTCTTATTCAAATTCAAATTCTATTCTTATTCAGTAGCGCAATGGGTCAGCGTCTCACTGTAAATCCTTGTGGCTTCGATTTCCGTTCAGTGAAATATATACATTTTAATTATTTTTATTCTCTCACACCCATAGAAAAAGAAGGTGTTTAATACACGCAATTGTTTAAATTCATAGTCTTAATACAAGACTAAACTATTTGAGAAAAAAATATTTTTTTAATTAAAAAATACTTTTCTGTACAATATTTTTTAATTACAAATTATTTTTCTTTAAAATCTCACGACCTCACTTATGTCATATACAATTCTTGGTTATAAGGATAAGATTCTTGGTCATAAGAATATGAGGATGAAGCCGCCGATACAAGCTAGTTTTCTCTAGCCTCACACTCGTATTCACCACAACAGGGTAGGAGGAGAGAACAAAGGGTTAAGACACTTCCATTTCCCACTTTCCGCCGAATTCTCAAGGCAGGCATTAAGTGGTGGAATCCAACGCCGCGCTGCGCCTAGTTACCAAAGCTTGGAAAAGAAAATTTTGAATATTTCAAGTTCCTCGAGTGAAAATCGAACGAAGTTGTAGCGTTTACAACCGCACGCTTGTAACCCTGCAGCACTACTGGCCTCTCTACAAGCAGACAAGCAAATAGTAGTAATATATACATTTATACAATATCTAAAATTTCTATTCACACTAAAATTGCCACAAACTTAGCTACCAAAGTTACGACTTCTAAAAGTTTTTAAACTGACAAAACTATAGTCTTTTTACATCTTTGGTCCAAATGAAAAACAATATGTATTTTTTTACATTTTTAAAGAAAAATATTTGTTTACAAAATGTATAATTTTTCAACGTAGCGAATTTGCACCCACGCCTCTTCGAGACCGTCCAAGAGGCGCGATAAAGAAGGATCAATGACTAAGCTTATATCACTATTAAAATTTCACTTTGACTTTACTAAGCATTTGTTATACCAATTTTTATTAATATAATTTGAGGCCGTTGCGTCGAGGGACGGCGTTTGTTTCTCACTCTGAAAAATAATTATATTTGAAATATTTTTATTATCCTGTTCTAAATAAATTAATGAGGCCGGTCGTGGCGCAGCGGCACGAGGAGTGACTGTAAAACCGACTGGTTGTGGGTTCGATCCCCGCTCGAGGAGATGAAATATTTACTTAAATTTATATTTCCATTTCTTTGCTCCGGTGTCGAGGCTAAGCGCGGCGTTGAGTTCTGCCACTCAACACACAATGCCTCCAGAATTCGGCAGAAAGTGGTCTGATGCACTGCTTTGTGGTGCCTCTGCACCTGCTGTGTGCGGGATACAGCGTGAAGCTGATTTGATTTCTTAAATATTATAATAAACAGAGACATAAAAAATAAAAAAAACGGCTAATTAGCTAGAATAAAGAGAAAATTACGACACACCACACCACACTCACCATCCACCGCTAAAGAAACAACCTCATACACAGTATCCTAATACAAACAACAAGACTATGTGTAATATTATATTT
>DWQW01007155.1:0-15355 GCA_018249695.1 Heliconius erato demophoon | reverse complement strand
GCATTAACCGGCGACCATCTCTGGGCAATTACCTGTGGTTACCCAGAGATGGATCCCGGCTGTTGCGTCACAGTAAAACATTTTTATATTCTCTAAGGGGCCTCTACGTGTTGGACCTGTGTCCCCATGCAAGCCTTGCAAAGGACCGGGTTCTTTTGAACCCGTGAATTATAAAAGAGAAACATAATAATAATAATAATATTTATTGTAAACACATAAAGAAGACAACATTAAAAAAGAATGAAGACAGAAATATACAAGAAGCGACCATACTGCTCAAAACAGCGATCACTTCCAGGCCACCTTAAAGCACCTTGAAGTGAACAATAATACTAATAATTAAATAGCGCAACTCAACGCTGTATTTTGTCATACTGAGTGAGGAAATGAATATAATTAATGCACACCCACACGGTCACGATGGTGGTTTAAACGTCAATGTGTAATTTCATTTAATTTATTAGTGACATTAAATATTCATGTAAATATGAGGCCAGTCGTAGCGCAGGGGCACAAAGTGTGACTGTAAAATCAACTCGTTGTGGGTTCGATCCCCACTCGAGGAGATGAAATATTTACTTAAATGTATATTTCCATTTCTTCGCTCTGGTGTCGAGGTTAAGCGCGGCGTTGAGTTCTGCCACTCAACATGCAATGCCTCCAGAATTCAGCAGAAAGTGGGGGACTAAGTGTGTTAACACTAGGTTCCCTCTGCCTACCCTGCTGTGTGCGGGATACAGCGTGAAGCTAATTTAATTTAATTTTAATTTTATTAATTAAAAGTTAATATCCAGCGAAATAATTAGTAGAATATATATTAAAAAAATATAATCTTTATTTATTTAATGTTTCGTAGTTTCCTTTTTTACCTTTTTTATGTAAATTTATTGTATCAGTACGTCTTAGTACATTTTCTACATTCAAGGGTTTCTGGTATAGATTTCTCTTAAAGATAAGTTAAGATAAGTTAGTTATTTACAGAAGCAGAGGAATCTATCGAGTCACTCCACAATTACGTAATGCACTCAAGAAACATATTAAACCCAAAACAGAAGGAATGGAACTTCAAATTCAGAAGAATATACAAGAAGAAAACTGCCATTATGTCCGTGTTGTCTCAATTACCGAGAACTACCCACGACCCCAGAACTTTCACTGTTGATGTTTTGAGACATGATGTTAGTGTGTTATATTTTGTGTTATTTCTGCATAGTATCACGCTATATACCGTATATAGCTGGGTAGGCAGAAGGAACCTAACCACACACTAGGTGTGTTAAGTACAACACTCCATTCTCTAGTTTCCGAATTGTTGCATTCATTGCGTTTTGAGACATCAGAACTTGTTGCGCTTACCGCGCGCCATTGCTACGCCATTACGCATCGAAGCTTTTTTTTTTCCAACTTCACGCTGTATCCCGCACTCAGCAAGGTTGGCAGAAGGAACCTAGTGTTAAGACACTTCGTTTCCCACTTTCCGCCCAATCCTGGAGGCATTGCGTGTTGAGTGGCGGAACTTAATGCCGGGCTTTGCCTCGACACCAGAGCGAGTAAATGGAAATATAAATTTAAATAAATATTTCATCTTCTCGAGTGGAGATCGAACCCACAACCAGTCGGTTTTACAGTTACACTTTGTGCCCCTGCGCCACGACTGGCCTCAATTTTGGATTTTTTTTATTAATATTTATTTTTACATTTCAGAACAAAGTGTTAACAGTTGTATTTGAAGGTGTATACAAGGAACATGTCAAGGACGGTTCTGAACGCTTCATGCATTTTAGAAGAACGTTCATGTTTGACATTTACTCTGTTAACACAATGTCGTTCTACAAGATTGTGCATGAAATGTTTTCTGTCTCCTTCGCTACACCTGAAATGATAAAGAGTAGTTTTAAGGTATATTAAATTATAATAATTATTATTAATTATCTAAGCAAATGTTTACCATACATTTTTTTCTTAATAAATTTACAATAATAATATTATAAATTTAAATTTTGTACGTTTCGTCTTATTTCTTAGCATCCAGTGAGGCATTTGAATCAGTTAACTCTCATCAACCCAGACAAGGAGGAGAGAGATGTGCTATGTACGGCGTTTATTCATTACACACAATTAAAAAAATCTGAAGCTGAAGCGTAAGCCAATTTGTCCTTTTATTTTTTTACACACTGCATATAGCTCAGTAAGGATTGGGAACCTAGGTACCTAGTGCTATTATACTCTGTTCTTTTTTTAAGGCACTTCCTTTCCTCAGTTTCCGCCTAATTCGTGAGACATTGCGTTTTGAGATGTGGAACACAACGCCGCGCGTTGCCTCGTTACCATGCAGAGCGAAGAAATGGAAATTTAAATATTTTATTTCGCAAAGTGGGAATCGCACCTACAACCGCTGAGTTTTACGGTAACGCCTTTGTGTATCAATGCGATACGACTGTGTCAAATTAAATTTAGATTTAGCTTCATGCTGTATTCGCACACAGCAGGCAGAGGGAACCTAGTGTTAAGATACTCCGTTCCCCACATTCCACCGAATCCTGGAGGCATTGCGTGTTGAGTGGCGGAACCCAATGCCGCGCTTTGCCTGGACAAAAGAGCGAAGAAATGGAAATATACATTTAAATAAATATTTAATTTCCTCGATTGGGTCGAACCTACAACCAGTCGATTTTACAGTCATTTTGTACAACTGCGCCACGTGGCCTCATTTTTTGTTAATAAATTTTAAACGTTATTTAACTTTATACGTTTCAGCCGTCTTTTGTATCACGATTGGGATTTGCGACAGGCTTTGAGAGCGTTTACTCAAGACTTAAAAAACAACAGAATTAGTGATGACAAAATGATGGTAGATGAAGATATTTCGGATATATCATCCTTATTAGATGATGATGTCGATTAATAAAGCATTGAATTTTCATAATTTAGTATTTATTTGTCATTTTAATTTAATATACACGATAAATCTATTTATTTTGTAAATTTAAGTCAAATCAGATTTTCCACAACTAATTGCAAAAAATATTTTCTATGGAAGTTGCTAATAACTTCGATCGAAGTGCTTCAGACAATTCACACCCTGTGCTGGAAGGAGGAGTCACCAATTCCAAATATGTCTATTCTACAAACATTACCCGACTGTAGTATAACCAAGTTAAAGACCTAAACAAGTCGATTTAAAAGGAGTCAATTCTCGTTATAATATTAATATTTTTTTCCTGTTTCATGATTCGTTACATTTTTTAATACGTTATTCTTGAGCTAGATAAAACTTTCAGAAATTATTCTACATAAAAACCAATAGTTTTAGACCACCATTGATCCGAGTTACATTTAGAAGATATATATTAAAGGAGTTTTTTTAAATCCTTTTTTTTTGTTTTTGTTTATATTCTTGTTCTGTTTAAAAATAATGTAGCTGATTAGCTCATAATACCTAGTTTTAATTTCTGTAGAGATGTAAGATATAGGTTATTGTAGTTAAATTCTATAACCATACTTATTAATCAAAAATAAAATTGATAATAAAATATAAATATGGTTAGCATGGCAAATAAATAGCAATATAGTTGTTAGTATGTATCGCAACTCAATTTAAATCGATTGTCTAAAATTGTTTTTCTTTATGACTAAATCGATTTTACAGTCGTACAATCTTACATCACTATTTACTACGGAACTAACGTTAATATGTGATATGTCAAATCATCGAACAAACGCAAACGCCATTGTCAAATGTGAAGACTTAAAATGTTAATTTTTACTACATTAATTTGACGGTGGGACTACAAAATTAAAACTATTTTTCTAAAACTAGTTTTTTAATATATTTATTTAGTACACCTTAAAGTTTATATACAAAACGTCTCTATGTATCTAATTTAATAGTGGTATGACTGTAATGGCAAATAATTCATTGGCCCAAGCTAACATGCCAACGATAGGTACAATAAACTCTCAAAATATGCAATTCGTAAATAATCCTCTTCAAAGTCCTCAATTGCAGTCCACCTCGATACAGGGGTCGCCTTCGCAACACAGTCCCATGGGCACTCAACAAGTTGGTACTAAAATCATTCAAGGCAGTGGTGACCAGACTACACAGGTAATTATTTCGACATCAAAATAAGTATTATTGTCAATATAAATATTTTATAGGTTTTTAAGGTTAGTTTGTTCTCCTAGTACGAAACATTGTTTCTTTTTAGCATTCATTGTGTGTTCTCCAAACAAAGACAACGTCATAATCAAAGAATACAACTTAACAAACATAATACAAATAAACAAAAGATTTTTTTTTTTTTTGTTTAGTTGCTAAGTAGGCCACGGCTTCAAGAATTGGTTAGAGAAGTCGATCCTACTGTACAGTTAGATGAAGAAGTTGAAGAGATGCTGTTACAATTAGCTGATGACTTTATTGATACAACTCTAAATGCATCATGTTCCCTCGCTAAGCACAGACATTCTCCTAACGTTGAGCTCAAAGATGTTCAGTTACATTTAGGTAAGTGTAATAAACTTATAGGGTTTTTATAATTTATTATTTTATTTTAAATTCTTTGACACATAGCCAGTACTGTAAACACTTTTTGTGTGGTTGGTCCTCATGCTTTTAAATTGATATTGTTTCTAATGGTCATTCGAGGTCTACTCTTGTATTGTATGTTCTAACAACCTTAGCATGTTCATATTCTTTATTTGTGAACAGTCATAATAACATTTTGTTTTCTAAAAATCATCAAACTGACACTGCTATGCTAACGTTACTCCAATTTATTAATAGTAACATCAGTACTTAAAAAGAAAGAACTGTCCAATAGATGTTGGACTTCACACCCCACTATGTAATTTTATGTTTTCTTAAAATATATTTTTCAAATATTTATTTATTCTCATAATTCGTTTTTATTACAGAACGTCAGTGGAACATGTGGATTCCTGGTTTTGGAAACGATGAATTACGGCCGTATAAACGTGCTGCCGTGACCGAAGCTCACAAACAAAGGATGGCTCTTATAAGAAAAACTATTAAGAAATATTAAATAAGTTTGCCTTTCTTCTCTTTTGTTACCTAGATCTAAGTTTTCTATTTTACATTAATAGTTCAATTAAGGAAAGGGTTGATGAATAAAAATAAAAAAATATTTTTATAACACTTTTTATTATTTTTCATTGTCACAATGTTTCAATAAAAAGTAGACACAAAAAAAATTAAGTTACCATTTAAATCACATTCAAATAACATAAGCGTAAGAAAAAAATATTAATAATAAATAATGTGAATAAAATACTGGTAAACAAACCATAAATCACAGTCGAGGCTTACATTTTGAACAATGCATAATATTCTGTTGTTTTGGAATGTTAAATAACACCAATATATGTGAAATAGAAAATAATACACAAAGTATTGCTTAAATTTTGTCGCAACCTTAAGGAATACTGAGAGCAAAATCTAATACTATAATCAGCTTCATGCTGTATCCCGCACACAGCGGGGTAGGCAGAGGGAACCTAGTGCTAATACTATAAAATTATAAAATATCATTTTAAGTAAGCCTAAAATTAACTACAGCCAATTGTCATGGCCATGCCATAATCTAACACATATCAAATTAATGTCAACTACAATAATATAGTCAATGAGTTAAAATGTGATTTTTTTTAATAGTGCTGTGGTAGTGCCTGTTCTAATTACAACCCCATACATGACAATAAATATCAGTAACTAATGTTTTTTGTAAGAAATAATAAGCGAGGTTTTATTTACCTATTAAAAATTGGGTGTAACGGCGTAAAAACGTAAAAACATATTAACATATATAAATAATATTATAAAATCGAATAATAATCATGTTTTTATTACATAATTATAATAATGTTTGACCTTGCCTCAATATACTACGTCGTAATCGTCATATAGGCAATAACAAAGAAAAAAATATATAAACAATCAATATAAACTTTACTATATTAATAATACATACAAAAAAAAAGAAAATAAAATAAAAATAGATAAAGAGAAAAAAAAAGCAAAAATATCAGGTTCCACCGAGATTTGAACTCGGATCGCTGGATTCAAAGTCCAGAGTGCTAACCATTACACCATGGAACCGATATTAGATCGGGCCAATTTTTTCGTGTCTTTTGTTTTTTTTACTATCTTTCATTCCATTTTGTAAATTTGAATGTATTATTTACTATAGTATGTAAATATTATTTATTCATAATATTTACTACTGCTATCTTAAAATGGTGTTTCTTGTATCTTATAATATAAACAGTGAACAGTGCTGTCTCCATTTTTTGCTAAAATTATCATAATGTAAAATGAATTTAAAAAATCAAATCAGCTTCACGCTTTAGGCAGAGGGAACTTAGTGTTAAGACACTCCGTTTCCCACTTTCCGCCGAGTTCAAGAGGCATGGCGTGATGGGTGGCGGAACTCAACGCCGTGCTTTGCCTCGACACCAGAGCGAAGAAATGAAAATATACATGTAACGAATATTTCATTTTCTCGAGTGGGAATCGAACCCACAACCAGTCGATTTTAGTTAAATTTTCTGCCTCTGCGCCACGACTGGCCTATGCTCCACAACTGGACTTAATGTAAAATGTAGCGTATTTAATACTCTTAAGTACAGACGATATTTTTTTTAAGTACAATACTAACAGTCACATAAAAAATAGGGGAAAAAATCTATCCCTAAATAAGTATGTATGGGGTTTAGCTTTAGAAGTAAAGATTTACGTTCTAATAAGCGCTGGCCGTATCTTTCCCTGGTATGTAGAGATGATCAGAGGGATCCAGCTTCTGCCAGTGGAGCAGCTTAGATTTAATTTTCACTGGTTCCTGGAAACAAAGGAAGGTAATAATTAATATAATGTTCAATATATTTTTTGATGTGATCATTTGGGGTAGCAAGTATGTATACATATATATTATTATTATTTACGCATTTGTCTGGTGGACAAAGCGCGGCGTTAAGCTCTGGCGTTTTGCCACATGAAATTTCTGTAATATCAGATTAACTCTACATATAGTAATAGAGCAAGTCCAAGTCATTTAATACGAAGAATACTAATATACTAGTTTTAATAAATATAATAAAAAAAGTGAAGAGCGTCAAAACAGTTACGCATTCTATTGGAGGTCGCGAGTTCGATGGCCGACTCGCGTATTTGTGATCACGTGTCATGTTGGCGCTGTGGTGACAAGTTATATAACTAAATATTCTTTTAAAAATAATAACCTATTAATAATACTTTGGAAATAACGTATTCTTATAGAATGGCATAAATAAAATAGACATATCTTTCTATTTAATAGGTATAGATTATAATAACCTTATGTACTTTATTTTATTATTGTCTGGAATTTAACTGAATAGTTGATTTAGATATGAGTAGTTTTAACTTCTGTTCAAGTATGTTTCCAGTCAAGTACCAACTAAATCAACAACGACAATTTATCTATACCACGTAATCGCCGATTACAAACAAATAGAACAAGTCCATCTATACCAGTGGTTCCCAACCAGTGGTCCCCAGAAGCCTAAATATGGTCCGCGAACGATTTTAATTTTATGACTGATGATGGTGAGGCGAAGTTTTTATTTGACTATCACAGTTAATTTTTATTATACCTACATGCATAGTGATCCCTGCTACCAAGAATGATATAAAAGTGATCCTTGATCAAGTAAAGGTTGGGAACCCCTGATCTATACCTATCTATATTTTGTAAATAAGATTAGTAAAGTTAAAATGTAGAGTATTGTCAAGTCGGGAGCAATGACTCAGTTTTTTTTTCAGATGTTAAAATTATGTAGAAAAAGTTAATATAACGAGTTGATATTTACACACAACACACTTAAGTTACTTCTTACTTGCATTATCATTTTTCCAATGACATCAATATTAAAGTATTCTGATTACGTTTTTTTAAAAAAAGATTTCAGATTTATAGATCACAAATATGTAAATGAACGCGACTGGTTGCGGGTTCGATCCCCACTCGAGGAATTGAATATATTTATTTAAATTTATATTTGCATTTCTTCGCTCTGGTGTCAAGATAGCAGAATTGATTTTCGCTACTCACCACGCAGTGCCTCCAGAACTCGATGAAAAGTGGGGAACGGAGTGTCTTAACACTAGGTACCCTCTGCCTGCCCTGTTGTGTAAGGGATACAGCGATAAGCTGATTTTTTTTAATTGTAAATAAACTATCACTAAAATAAAGTACGCAACTTTTACTATAAACCACAATCTAATAGAAAAGATTCCGCTAAGAATAAACACAAAACACATGTGAAGCCATACTAGTTTTGTTTGTTTGATGTAGTTTCACAACATTTCAACTGTATTACGGTTTTGTAAAGTGAGTCAGGGAGTTCAGGGACTAAGTAGTAAGTAGGTATTCTACTCTGCAATAAAATTGAAAATAATAATAAATACATTTTTATAACTTAGTCTAATAATGTGATAAATTACAATACGCGTATATAGGATAGGATAGATAAATCGTAGAGGAAGTTATTCAATATTACATTTCTTCGCTCTGATGTCGAGGCAAACCGCGGCGTTGAGCTCCAGATTTCGGCGAAAAGTGGGGAATGGTGTGTCTTAATACTAGGTTCCCTCTACCTATCCTGCTGTGTGCGGGATACGGCGTGAAGCTGATTTGATTTATCTATTAATATAAAAAGGTAGAGTATAAAAATAAAATTTCAATTGAAATTTTACACTAAAAAAATGTACCGTACAGCATTTGAACAAAACATTTATTATAACATATAGATTCTCTCTTTATGTCAGAAACTATAAAGAAACTAACATTTTTTTTAAATCAAGCAGGAAAATAAAATAAAAATCTAATACAGATATTCCCTCGTGCCTGCAAAACACAATGAGCGCGTGCAGTCAGGCACGTCCCAATCACACTAAAGCTATGTAATAAATAAATATTATAATTTATTATTATAATATTATCAATTTGTGTATATTAGGTTTATTAAATATTTTTTAAATGGACCACACCCACATAGTAGCGACCTTTACTGATAACGTTTGATGATAAAAAAAATATTTGTATTATAAATAAAAAAAAAACTAATAGATTTCCGAGGACAGTACGTCAATACTATAATAGCGTTATTTATATTTCAATTTTGCTTATACTACTTTTCATAAAAATGGTCTAAATCTAATTTTTCCCGGAAAAAAGTCATGTGATTTGTATTTGTGGTTTTTGTTTTAGTAGCATATTTGCTATAATATTGTATGTTAAAAGTTTAAACCCCGAATTAGTTGGAAATCCCAAATTTTAGGAAAAATACATTGTTTTTAACACTTTTTAGGTGTTATTCTACACTTAGGATAGAAAAATATTTAGAAAACATATAAGAATTTTGACGCAGCGAGATTCGAGCGCGCGCCTTTTTAACGTTATTTGAACTAATTCTAAGAGGCGCAGGTTTAACTACCGATACGTTTAAATTTTTATATATTTTCTAAATAAGTAAATGATGAAAGTGTGATTGTAAAATCGATTGGTTGTGGGTTCGATCCCCACTCGAGGAGATGAAATATTTACTTAAATTTATTTTCCATTTCTTCGATCTGTTATCGAGGCAAAGCGCGGCGTTGAGTTCTGCCACTTAACACGCAATGTCTCCAGAATTTGGCAGAAAGTGGGGAACGAAGTGTCTTACACTAGGTTCCCTCTGCCTACATTGCTGTGTGCGGGATACAGCGTGAAGCTGAAGAACCTGATGCCTGAACCCTGGCTAATCATGCCAGCTCATCTATACTATAGTTACATACATAACGAATCAATCAACAAATATCATTCGTAAAAATGAAAAAATACTTAATATGAACAAGACAAACAATACATAGAATCTCCTTGCAATGACAATTTCATCAATAGATAGCTATGTAGACGTATATGAAACGTGATGTCGGACCAACCTCAACAGCGATCAGTAATACCTCGCTCACGTTTATCGGTTGCATGGATGGATCTATTAATATTTGTAATTTTAGATGCGCCAATTGCAGTGCGGTTGAAATGTGCCTCGAGAGGATATTTCGCTGTTCTCCTACTTTTATTAACTTCATCTTTATAAATCTATCTATCAATTAATATAAGAAAATCTTGCAACCGTGGGTGTTTCTAAAGATATTTTCCGGAGAAGGCCGTGGCTTTAGTTTAGTTTTTAGTTATGTTTACTTTAGTTTCATAAATGCCAACATACCTGTATAGGCAGTAGGAATTACTACGTACGAACGCTATATTGACATATTTCTTGCACTTTGATATGCTTAATGCCACATATTTTGATGTTTTGGCAATGTAATATTTCTATACCTTCATCTTAGCTGAGAAAAGTAAGTCATTAACCACTTTTAAGTGTGTTATTTCGATGAGATAAATTAATAATAATAAATTTTAGAATTGGACTACTTTCCCTAAGCCACATTCACCAATATTGCATAAATGAAAACAAAAATATATACACAAATTTAAATATAATATAAAACTTCATCTTATGCTCATAGAAATATTTTCTTGGGGGGTCTGTAAGAATATGTTCGAGTAAAGATTTTTTTGGATCCCGACGCTACTATATATTATAGTTAAAAGAAATATGTAAATACAGATTAGATATCTATTTTTTTCAAATATACATAAATATAGAGGCCGGAAGTAAATATCACCTAGTCCATAAAAAGCCTCGGCTGGCTTAAAGTGACTATTAATAATTAAATTTTATTAAGCATAAATCAATCGGTGCCGAACACATACATATATTATCAAGAATATTTCGAGAGATAATTAAAAGCAGATGTCTCGATTTCTTGCCAAATAACCGAGGTACCTGATATAGGTACGCGAGCTATTTGAACACTTACTGTAAATGTTTAAATATATTAAATATTTCTCAATCGATCAAAATTGTACTTTTGTAATAATATGTACTTTATATTTTTTGCTATCTGTTTTCGAGCTATCCTTAGAAATAACGTAACTAAATTGTCAACATTGTCAAATTCAGAAATAAAATATTCAAAAATAGTTTAGGTGAAGTTTTTTTTAGTTGTATCCGTCATAACAGAGTAAACAGAGACAACCTTATGGCAAGAATTTTACATTAATTTTATTCTTATCAGAAAAAAAATATTACATCAATATAATAAAAGTAAACGTACATAGATACATAATATAAATATATAGAGGCTATTTATAGTTTACATTGTTAGTAAACCGGTATCTTATCGGCAAGCTATGCTATTTTGAATAAGTTATTATTATTCATAGCTAGTAGTAAAAATATGAAGATAAAAATCAACATAAATGAAGTCACCTTCACGCTGTATCCCGCACACAGCAGAGTAGGCAGGGGTAACATAGTGTTAAGAGTTAAGACACTCCGTTCCCCTTAATATATAATTTGAATAAATGGTCAAATCAATGGTCAATTTAAATGAACGATTATCTTATTTTTCAAAAAAACATGGTAGGTTGTGACCCTGCGCCACGATTGGCCCCAATTGTATGTACATCTTTGTAAGAAAATTATATAATATGATATAACCTTTTTTAAAGTGTTATTTCACACTTAGAAAAGAAAAATACTTATTTAGAAAAGAAAAATACTTATTTAGAAAAGAAAAATACTTAATTAGAAAAGAAAAATACTTATTTAGAAAACATTCATTACGTATGGCTTAGTGGTCAGAGCGCCTGGTCGATTTCCAGAAGGCGCGGGTTCAACTCCGCTACGTTCTAATTTTTATGCGTTTTCTAAATAAGTATCATATCACTATATATCACTAATAACATATTAGTACTATATAAATGTTATATAGCTATTGGGCACTTAATGTAAATAAATTAAATCTAATCAGATAACACTCCATTAACGAGAAGGTGTGATAGTGTAATCGGAATACACGTTTCTTTTACGATATTATATAAAACTGATTTTTTTTAAATGCGAATCGCTTAAACGCCAAACAAGCGGAAACACAATATTTAGTTTCTTCGTATTGGCTTTTGCTAATTCACAAGCATTGTCTCAGAATTGATAATATCTAGTTACTGAGTAATTAAATAAGTATATTATATGTACATTTTTATTACAGTTTCTTTCACGCTGCACTCACCTAAGCGAAGAAATGAAAATTATACGCACATCCTTGTATGAAAATATACATGTATTCTACATCATATAACCAGTCGTGGTGCAGGAGCCAAAGTGTGACTAAAAACGCGACTGGTTGTGAGTTCTCTATCTCACTTGATGAATAAAAATATTTATTTAAATTTATGTTTCCATTTTCTACTCTCTGGTATTAAAGCAAAGCGCGAAGTTGAGTTATGCCACTCAACATTCAATGCCTTCAGTATTCACCGGAAAGTGGGAAACGGAGTGTCTTAACACAAGGTTCCCTTTGCCTACCCTGCTGTGTGCGGGATACAGCGTGAAGCTAATTTTGATTTTAATTTTACACCATTAAAAATATTAAAAGAACGCATCGATGGTATCCATACCTCTTCGTATAAAAGCCAAATCTCATATGATTGATTTGTTGAGATCGTGATAATGCAGCAACGACATAGTGATTACGTGACGAAAGTGCAAAGTGATTAATACATTATAAATATTGACAGTAGATAAGGCTAAAAGGTACTTCCCGTTGAGAAACTCGAGCTCGAGTAATGAACACGTAGTCTGATAAGACACCTGTATCAAATTAGACACGTCTTGGGTTGATTGACTATTTGATGACTAGCTTATTGTAAACCAGACTATTAGGAGATAGCGGATTCGAATTCCTTCCAATAAATATTATATTTAGTAACGATAAATATCGTATAAATACGTAATAATCGTAGAAAGACAGTATTAATGACAACAGTACATTATGTAAGTTATTCTTACAATCCTAAATATCGAAATGAGTTAGAAGTTACATTTCATTATAAATATTAAATTATTTTCTTCTATTATATAAATAAAACATTTTTAGCTTCATACTGTATCTGCTATGATTTTTTTTATTAAAATTAAGGTAACACCTTAAAAATTTAATATTGCAATTCAAAAGAATAAATAAGCTTCTAACTTCCTTTTGACTTTACAATCAATATTATGCAAAAGGAAAATACATTAAACTTATACTAGTCATTGTCCTGAAATCACCTTACATTTCTGGAAACTCCATGTAAAGGACTTCACTAAAATAGACGATAACAAGCCGTACAGTAATATTTAGTTAGGAAAGGCTTGGCTTTGTAAGTCACAAGTTAGTACTCTATATCACTGCATTGATGCATATAGAAATATATTCATGGTTTGGGAAAATTTAAATACAAAAAAAATATAGGGTTACGGATTTTGCGAAATGATGCGTCACTTCGTATTTCACATCCGTTTGTTGTGTGACAAAGCGAAACACTTGAAATGTTTAACAACTACCTATATAAAATCGAAACTCGTCGGTCACAGTCTAAACTTTGTAGGACGAAATTCGCGATATTTCCAAACCAACGTCCAGGCCATTTCCATTACAGTAGAAACTCTATTATCCGGCCCTCAGTTATACGGATTCGCGATTATCCGGACTACAGACCAACTGTATTAAATGTACATGTAATGTGACAAGTCGTATCAATGCAAGCATGAACGTGTCGAATTTGACATCACCCCGCCCGCTCCGCGTCCCATCGTCGTACATCTTAAGATATCTTAATAAACATTGATTTTCACTTTATGTATTAGTTGTTTTAATTACATTTATATCACTACGTATGTGCATACTTACATATTCTAAATACCCGATTTTCCATACTTTTGACTATCCGGATTTTCGATTATCCGAATGCCTACCAACAACAATTAGTCCGGTTAATCGAGTTTCTACTGTACGTACGCAGCCGGTGGTTTGGGTAAGCCAGAAGATTACCGTTGGAGGGACCATGCCGGAATTTAAATTGACGGCGATTGATCAACCGGCGATCCTTAGATAAACCAGGAGCTGGCTATTTTCATTTTCTAATTATGGTAACGAGGCAAAGCGCGGGTTTAAGTTCCGCCACTCAACACGCAATACTAAGGCGAAAAATAAGGAACAGAAGTGCCTTAATAGCAAGAAGTATCTTATAATTAGGTTTCCATCTTCACTCTGCCTACTATAACCCTAATCGAGGCCAGTTATTCAATCATTAAGTCTGTTAGTAATTTAAATTTGTATATTCTTTTTTAATATATAGTGAATGTAAAAAAAAAATGTCACCATATTGCCAAACGTTCTAAGAAAAAAGTTTGTACATATATTTACAAAAAAACTAATGAACCTATCTTAAGGAGTAATGCATGTCGCATTTTTAAAATAATTACACTAATATGATACCAAAATGATTGAATTTTCATATTAGAAATCACTATAAATGCGTTTCAAACATAAAACATTAGAACAGAAAGTAATTCAGTGTATTGATTAAATAATCGTGTAGTTCAAGCGGGCGAAGCCGCGGGCGGTTGCTAGTACTATAGGTATATTTTCAAGTACTACCATAACACATTTTTAAATCATGATTCGTAAGTAAAATTTATATAATTACGACACTTTTGAATAACAGGAATTATTTTGTTATAAAAAAATGTCAGTACAGCTCCGATTTCTTTTATTCGACTTTCACTTGGACTTTAACACTGTCGTTTAAAAACATTTACGTTTATTATATTTATAATAACCTAGCTATAACTATTTTTATTTGAATTCAAGCATTATATTTTATTTTTTAAGACCCATTTCCCTTCTAGTGCGCAATGAACAATAGCAGAGGAACCTTGAATTTTATATGCATCGTAGATAAAATAATCACAATAAATCACAAAGGTGTCATAAAATCAATCTTGATTTTATAAAAATTTAACGATGGATAGGTATTTCCATATTAAACCAAGTCGTCATATAGCCTTGGGCTATGTAAATATTATGAATTTAAAAAAAAAACCATCGAAGGAATATTACAAATGAAGAAATTTGATGATCTCATAATGAAAAAACAAATTATTGATATGTATACAAAATTAATTTGATTCAATTGATTGAATTCTTTAAAATTTTCTTTAGTTCTGAGCGTAAAAGGGATATTAATAAATAAAGTGGTGCAAGAATTAAAGAAAATTTTTTAACATTATAAAATTAAAAAAGAGGCCGGTCGTGGCGCAGCGGCACGAGGTGTGACTGCAAAACCGACTGGTTGTGGGTTCGATCCCCACTCGAGGAGATGAAATATTTACTTAAATTTATATTTCCATTTCTTCGCTCTGG
>DWQW01007154.1:0-15356 GCA_018249695.1 Heliconius erato demophoon | reverse complement strand
CACTCAACACGCAATGCCTCCAGAATTCGGCAGAAAGTGGGGAACGGAGTGTCTTAACACTAGGTTCCCTCTGCCTACCCTGCTGTGTGCGGGATACAGCGTGAAGCTAATTTAATTTTTTTTATTTAATTTTCATTTCTTCGTTTTGAAAATGCCACCACAATTCAACGGAAAGTGGGGAATGGGAGTGTTTTAAGTAGATTCCCTCTGCCTACCCTGCTGTGTGCGGGATACAGTGTGAAGCTGATTTACATTTATTTTGATATAATTCTTAAATTAGTAATTACATTTCTCTGAGCGATAAGAAAAATAATTACTTTTACGTTAATTAAACTAGTTTCAATTAAAAAAAATGGAATTCATCCTTTTTGAATTCGTGACTATGGAATTTAGAGAAAAAAAAAGAAAGCAGAATTAGTTACGATAAACAAATATAATTAAATAAATAATCTTATAATTTTAATAGTTATATGTATACGTTTGTAAAGTTATATCAATAAATTTACACAAATTTTCTTTTTTTATAGCTTTACACATTATCACGCATGTAACAAGGCAGAAGGAGCCAAGTGCTAAGATATTCCGCTCTCCACTTTCTGCCGTATTCTGCATAAGATAACGTGTCGACTGGCAGAACTCAACGTCGCAATTGTCGTATTGAAAATATTTTCTCTAACGGAAATCGAACCCACAGCCTGTCGTGTTTAGAGTCACAATCTTACAACTACACAAATATAATACATAGATGTATAATACACCATCTAGACGTCACGAGATCCGTACAAACCTAACTTCGCAGTTAGTAGCTTATGTATATTCACAGTGTCGTCATTTGTATTGGTTCAGAGTCGCCCTTGATCACGAATATACAGAATGGAATAAGCCTATCTAAATGCAGATAAGGGTACGTGATTTGTTCGAACAAAGAATCACAGACAGAGCTCAAAGTAAGCCTTTTGTTAAATTATGTTAATATTTACATACATATGAGAACGATGTACAAAAAATATCCTATCCTACTAATATTATTAAATGTGAAAGTTTGTGATCATTTTCGAGTAAATACTGGTGAACAGATTTACATGAAACTTTACAATAATATAGTTTATACATCAGATTATCCTATAGGTTATTTATTTAAAGATTTTGTATAATTTTACTAAAATATAGGAATAATTTTAAGCGGGCTTAGCCGCGTTTACGTTATACTATAAGTTAAAGGCACGAATGTAACAATGTTTTTCACGATGTATCCCACATGGCTGTAGTTTGTAGGTTTGTATGGTGAAGTGGGTAGAGAATCATAGATTATGATTCTTTGTGCGTACGAACTCGAAACATTGTGTGTTTAGTGACGCAGTTCAACGCCGCATTTCGCCTTATAAAAAAAACAGCTTGACGCTGTATCCTGCACACAGCAGGGTAGGCAGAGGGAAACTAGGGTTAAGAGACTCCATTCCCCACTTTCCGCCGAAATCTGGAAGCATTGCGTGTTGAGTGATTTCGCCTTATTCAAGCGAGAAAATAAAAAAAACCACTAATCGAATGCGGATCAAACTCACAACCATTGCATTAGCAAGCAGACGTTGTCTCACTGCGCCATGATAGTCTATACATTTGAATTTTAATACATTTTTTTTAAATTAACAATAAATTTTACGAATCAAAATAACTGTTAAGAATGAGAGTTATTTAAAACAATATCAATTTACAATTTCTGAAATATAAAGTTTACTTTCCATAATATTTCAAATTATGTTAATTTATTACATCAGGTCTCAATATCGCTGAATCTCCGAAGCTTTCTCCATTTCATTAAATTGAATCACGATAACCAATAATAATTTTCTTTTTTTGTTTGAACAGTTAATATTCTGTTCAATATAACCGCCATTTAAATCTTTAGTTAAAATATTTATAACAAACGTCTTACAATTTATTTGTTATCAAAGTTTTACATAAAAAAATAAATTCAATCAGCTTCACGCTGTATCCCGCACAGAGCAGGGTAGGCAAGGGCAAATTAGTTAAGACACTCCATTCCCCACTTGCGGTCGAATTTTTGGGGCATTGCGTGTTGACTGGCGGAACTCAACGCCGGGTACCTTGGTACCAGACCGAAGAAATGAAAATATCAAGAAATAATAATTCATTCCCTCGAGTGGGATAGAGCTCACAACTGTCGCATTAAAGACATACACTAGTGCTCCTGCGCCACGAAAATGTCGAAAAAAGACCTCAGAATTTTAAATAAAATATTTGAAAAAGAATATTGTAAGTATTTATTACTGCAAGTTTTAATAAACTAAAGGTTAAAGGTACGGTATGTGGGACAAGCGTGACAGAGTGCTGTCATAACGTAGCGCGTCCCGCTAACACGTGACGCGGCCACAATATCATGACGAAAAATGACTTCATTCCGTTCTTTTTGTCACTAAGAAATGACTTCGTATTACATTTGTTAAAAGCAACCCACATATGTATGTATGGGACATACATAGTACAATAGTGTCAAACTATTCAGACTTTTCATTTAAAACACCGTTATTAGAATAAAAGTAATTATTTTCAAATATACATTTTTTTATCAGATTCACGCTGTATCCCGGACACAGTAGGTAAGGTAAAGGGAACCTAGTATTGAGTCCTCAAGATACTCCTTTTCCCACTTTCCACCGAATTCTAGAGGCATTGCGTGTAGAGTTTTAATATAAATAATATATAGTGGCTACTTCGGCATCTATTAATATAGGTTATTAATTCTAGTGGAATAACTGCGCAAATGTTATTATGTTGCTGTGAAATTGATACCCAAATACTTAACCAAACCCAATTGCTCAAATTAGCTATTTATATACTTGAAACACAGCTTTCATAAATAAATACAGATTAATCATTTAAGTATATTTTCAGTGGTCCCCAAGGTCATTGAAAGGTCATTAAAAGTTTGTTCCAAAATTTTGTAGCCAACATTTTTATTCTTTATACAAACAAATTGAAGCGAACCTTCTTATAACATTACAGCATAATGAAAACAGCGATTCTCCTTAGAACCGCAACGACGTTGATGAATGGTACTAACTTCGTTCCAAAATATTTTTATTCTAAATTTTGCCTTAAAGTCGTGTGCTTGAAGTGTTGTAAAGTACTGTAAGTAAGCGATATTTGTGTCGTTTACTTATTGTAAATATATATTAAATATAAATCAATATCAGTATATTTGAAGCCAGTTCGTGGCGCAGCGCATAAAGTGTGACTGCAAACGCACTGGTTGTGGGTTCTATCTAACTCCATATTCAAAATTCGGCGGAAATACCAGGGAAAGCAAAGGGAACTTGGATACCTAGTGGTAAGAAACTCCGTTCCCAATTGAGACTTTAATAGACCGTTAGACCGTTTCCCACTTTCCACCGAATTAAAAAAATGAAAATTTAAAATATTTTTTTCCCGTTTGTGTCCCTGGGCGACGACGATGTGTTTATTTTGAGTTTCAAAATTTAATTTTAATTGTTTTTACTCTACTCTTCATGATAAATATATCTGTATCAATATGTTCCATTAACATAAACATAAAACATTTTTTATTAATATTTTAAAAATCTAGAATATCTGATTAATAACCATAACAGTCTAACCTAACTATAAGAGATAATAAAATGCTGCTTTGGTAGAAGACGTTCGTGAGTTATACATGATGCTGTGGCGTGGCGAGGTGGACATGGGGGCCGGGCCGTACTTACCTCAGTATTTCATAATTAAAAAATTAAGCATGAAAAATTAAAAAATAACTTTTGTACAAAAAAATGTTCAAAACTAAACATAAGGAACATATCTTATGTGTCTCACTTTCCATTGACATATATGGAACATCTGGTGAAGAACCAATAGTACGTGGGAACCATAAGAAATAATGAAATGCCCTGCGCAGTGTGATACCATCTGGCTGTAGAGGAGAGAATGATTATATTTAAATTTTCTCTTCTCAAAATAAATAAATCAAAATAAATCAGCTTCACGCTGTATCCCGCACACAGCAGGGTAGGCAGAAGAAACCTAGTGTTAAGACACTCTGTTCCCTACTCTCTGCCGAATTCTGGAGGCATTACGTGAGTGGCAGAATTCAACGCCGCGCTTAACCTCGACACCAGAGCGAAGAAATGGAAATATAAATTTAAGTAAATATTTCATCTCTTCGAGTGGGGATCGAACCCACAACCAGTCGGTTTTACAGTCATACTTTGTGCCGCTGCGCCACGACTGGCCTCTTTACTAAAATAATGTTTCTTTTCTTTTCCACTTTGGTAAAATAAAGTTTCGGTAAAATAGAGAACCTCAACACAAGCAATAATATGATTTATTGACCCTAAACTACAACGATAATGGATAGTAAACGGAAATAGAATGAGAATGCTAATATAGTCCAATCAAATTGATTTGGCAACCACTGGTTTAAAATAAAGGTAAAAGCAGAGTTTTATAAAATATTTGCAAAACATTTATAATTTCAAAAGAAAAATACTTGTTACAACGGAAAAAAGTAGCAGATATTGAGTTATTATAACTGTAAATATTTTCCACAACGCCACGCGTTGATGTCTGTAATGGGTAGGGACCACTCCCAGTCGTAAGTATAACTCTATAGAGTTGCATAGTTTTTGTTTTTAAAGAAAAACTCTTTTTTTAATAAAGTAGATAAATATTCAGTTTGCAATTATTTATGCAGTTATTTTTGATAGCTATAGAGCTTAGAATTTAATTTCTACTTTAAATGCTACGTATTTATGTAAGTAGGTATGTATGTATGTATGTATCTATGTTTGTCTCTATGTGGCATTGTGGGAGATCAAACATAACATGTAATCGACCGATTTTGATGACCTTGAAAACTATTAAATATAAGACAATAATAAAAAAAACCAGACCAACGCCCAAACACTATATTGCCAAAACAAAAAATAAGAAGAATCAAACTATGACAAGCTCGACATTTTTTTGAAAGTGAAAATTTGTAAATATTTCATAGAAAAAAAATTGTACTTGCCGTTGAAATACAATCCTGATATTGGTAAGGAAGCCTTTTTAGGCGAGTCCGATTCTTACTTTACCGGTTTTCTTCATTGTACTAAGTAAATAAAATTTTTGATAAATATTGATAAATTTTGATAAGTTGAGTTCAAATTTCAGTTATCTATTAACTTAATTACATAATAGTAAAAATATGCTTATTAAAATATAAAACATGAAGAAAAACAAGGTAGCATGAAATATTCGAGCAGAGCTGCTCTCTCGTAACTCTTTTATCATATCGTGCAGACTCTTGGGAATACTTCAGTCGTGTAAGTATTATGAATTGCAGTTTTTGCATTTTTAGTCAAATAAAAAACTATTTGCCTCAAGACAAAAACTATATAATAACTAATATTTGAAATACGTTGTATTATCTATTCAAATTAGTTCATCGTGTCGCATTGTAACAGCGTTATTATAATAGCTACGTTGCGGGTTCGATCCCCATTGATGTAAACTATTTTCATCGGTCCGCTCTGGCAAGACAAAGTGCTGCGGTGAGTACTAACACTAAACATGCAATATCTCTTATTCTGGCGAAAAGCGGAACACGGAGTGTCTTGACACCTTGCTATATGCATGATAAAGCGAGTAGCTGAGAAAACCTTATAATTGATGTTTAGCCTATAAAACTAGAAGTTAATTTTAATTTAAGCCTGTTTCTAACCTAATCATGCCGCATATATCCTTATTAAAAATTGTATTGTTTCATTGTTTGTTACAAATAATAGAAGTCTTATCAGCTACACGCTGATAAGGCGAAAGCCTTAATTACTGTAAAACGTTTTAGCATTGGAAAATTGGTCTACCATTACACCGGATCAACGTCTCACTAGAATATAAACTAAAGGCCCTTTGGTTAGCATATTTGTATTAACTTTCACGTGGAGATCACGTGTGTTGGTTGTTATTGATGCATTTTATTTCCTATATCATATTTCAAGTTGCTCACAGACTTTCAAAAAGTGTAAGAGATAATATAAGAGATAACTATTTTATGTATAAATTATAACACAATTATTCACAATAAGTGTGGTAAAAAAAGACTTTTTCTCACATTTAGCTCAAGTACCAGTGGTTTCACAATTTATATTTAAGTTAATAAAATCCTGGAAGATCATCTTTCATTTTTGATTTCTTAGGTATCGGATAGCAATATCTCGTTCATAAAGCATCACTTAAAATGTCAGCCGATTCTAATAAAATATAGTAAAGAAATGCAGGAATCTTTTTTGCTTTTAGTTGTCATTCCGTCAAGTATTTAGTTGGCGATTATGGACTACCAGCTCACTTGTAAGGGAGTCTGAAGGTGAAATAGAAAAAGCTAACATCAGCATTCTCTACATAGCATTAAATATCATAACTATCTGAAACGTTTTTCGTAACCGGTGAAACTGGTCATAAAAATACTTTAAATAATTAAAATACAATTTATTTTACTATACATCGGAGAGATATATCAATATTTAAAGCAACATATTGACACGATATTGAATCAATATTCATTCTTTATGAAGAGCTGTGTGAGCAGTTTACTCGGAGCTCGGAAATCCCTGCGAGGTTTTAATAAAAGAATATTAACTTTCAGCTTTCGGTAAGTTAATAGTACATAAAGTAGGTGTACGTTAGTGAAAATAAATATTGTAATAATATTTACATTTAAAAATATTTTTAAAATATTTTACAATATTTTTAAAATTTCACACGAGTCCTATATCTTGTCGGATGGGCAAATGTAACCTAGTGCTAAAACATTCTGCCCGTTTATGTCTACCCTCCTCCCATCAGTTTCCAGTGAGTGGCACAATCAAATACCACGTTTTACTTACTAAAAATAGAAAATGGAATAATTTAAATATAATCACTTCTTGAAATGGATTTAGTATTATATTTGTACACTACACTATACAGATAGATAATTCTCAACATAAAACATTTTTTTTTTGCATTTATCTTATCAAATAAATGTAAAGTCATAACATACTTATTTATACATTATTGGAATTTTATTTATTGAAATAATAGTTGTGTTTGTTGTTTAACTTTCCTTGATTTTTAGGCTAAGTAGAGAAAACGTTGTGTCCAGTTTCCAAACACTCCGTTTCACAGTTCTCAATTTTTAACAAAAAACAAATCGAAAAAGCACGTTTGTCAACTTAAACAGAGAAATGAAAACTTCTGGAAACAAATTTAATATATCACGCAATTCGAAGTAATTCGAGCGTATTTTTATCAATTCTATTTCCATATTGAAAGATGAAACTGATATTTTATGTCATAAACGTCGTTTTGTTTACTGCCGGCAATTTCCACTCGTCTGACAAATTGATACACGTCGGGTCAAACAATCGCGAGCCTTTCCCCAAATGACTTACCCTTAGGGATGTTTTTATCTATAATAGCTCCTAGAGTTGATCCTAGTAATTTTATGACATCAAATAAAAAAATTGTCTTATTTAAAAACAAAAAGTACTACGACGACAAAATCATATTCATATTATTTGTTTTATTTTGAGGAAATAGAGGTTTTAAAACCCTCGTGGTGCAGCACTCAAGCATGTGTCCGTAAGCACAAAGGATGTGTGTGGTTTAATTCCTATTCGGGAAATCAAATAGTTAATATTTTTAGCAGCTTTTATTTAACTTGCAATGTATGTATGTTAGTTCGGGTGAAATCTTTGAGCTTAACTTTGAAGTAGATATATTCAACCGATTGAGCTGAAATTTTGTATAGGTACGTTTGTATTGGATGACAATGCACGATAAGGTAAGGTGTAACTTCAGTCTAAGTCCAATATGGCGTACCATCCAAGATGGCGGAATATTTATATTTAATGCAGTTATATAAAATGAAAGGATCGTTGAGACCAACTCAAAAAATAGTGTAACGTCATTCTCAATCCAATATCTGCCATATTGGATTGGACAAGCTTTTATGATCTTATAAATTGTGAAGTTATAAGTCCCAGGCCAGTCGTGGCGCAAAGGCACGAGGTGTGACTGTAAAACCGACTGGTTGTGGGTTCAATCCCCACTCGAGGAGATGAAATATTTACTTAAATGTATATTTCCATTTCTTCGCTCTTTCGTGTCGAGGTTAAGCGCGGCGTTGAGTTCTGCCACTCAACACGCAATGCCTCCAGAATTCGGCAGAAAGTGGGGAACGGAGTGTCTTAATACTAGGTTCCCTCTGCCTACCCTGCTGTGTGCGGGATGCAGCGTGAAGCTGATTTATTTTTATTTTTTTTAAGTTATAAGTCGATAGTTAAAATTTAAAAGAAAAAAATCTCCGTTTGAGAGCGTTTAAATAAAAACTTTCTAAAAATGTTTTTTACTTTTACTTTATCTTTTCTTAGGAAATTTAATTTTCTCTGGTACCGAGGCAAACTAAGGCATTGAGTTTCGTCACTTAACATGCAATGCCTCAAAAATTCTACGAAAGATAGAAAGTGGAAGTTGCTTAATGTCAAACGGAGTTTCTTAAACGTTCGCCTTTCCCAGGTTTCGTCTGAAGCTCTGTGAAGCTTAAAAAAATATATATTTAATAAAAAAAATATTAAACATGTCACACGATAAAATAAATGAACTCTAAGCACATCGTTTAGAAATTAATACATGGTTGTGGGTTTGATAACCGCCTAAGACAATGTAATATTGCCATTTCCCTGCTCTGATAAGTGTGCCGGAAAACTAGTCTATTATAATCGGATGTTAAAAAAATATTACATTACAAAATATTTTGTCATTTCCTTTTACTCTTTAAATGTACGCTATAAGTATTCTTTAAACAAGAAGATTATTTATTGCTAATTATATACAGAAGAACCATGTAATCTAAATATTTAAAGTATTTTAACCAAAATATCACTGATATCCACTACTAATGCTTTAAAGAAATTATAGAATCTAAACAAACTCAATAAAAAAATTGTATGATATTTTTTAATCCTATGGGAACAACATAGCGTATAATATTTTGTGGCTTTAAATATTACTTACCAATACTAAAATATTTATTTTCTTCCACATTTCTCTTGGAACATAACAAAACATATTAACCTTCGTAATAAATTGAAAACGAGTAAAAATGTAACATAAATACACGTTACATTTACGTTTAACGTTCACCGTAATTACCTTTACAGGTAGGAGCGGATACGTATTTGTTTTGTTGTAGCAAATCCGCTGAAACCAAGGATTTGTTCGCTGTAATATACGCTCCGAGTCGAGCAGTAAGTTGTCGCTGTGTGTTCGAGAGAAGCCTGCAGAATGCTATTGAACACTGCTCCAACGATATATTGGTGATGATTTTAAATACAATATTTATGTACTGTTCTTTTTCAATTTAATAATTTCGTAGTGCAGTTTAGTACGATTGAATGAATAACTTGTATTATTAAATTAAATACTAATACTAATAGACGTATTAAATAAATACAAGTAGACATAATTTTTTACACAGTTTACATACTGCTCACGAATTTGCCAGTTCTTCTCATGTCTGAGAATAAACTTTAGTAAACTAATGTTAAATTATATGACGTTCAAAAAAATGTAACTTCCATTTCCAAATCCTACTTTGAATAAAATTATTTGACTTTGACTTTAAAACAAAACACCGCGAAGAGATGTGGTAAAGCGATTTATATTTTTGCAATCTTGTTTACCAAAACAATAAGATCCATTCTTTTTTTATGTCACGATTCCCATTAATGGCTTTCTTACGACATCTGTAGTAGTCAAAGGAGTCACCGAAGCTCCATTGCAATTAAACCATTTTCTCTTAATATCCTACTGCAAAGCAAGGACTTCTTTTTTTGTCCTTTTACGGTGTTTCAAATTCTTTAAAGTAGCCAAGATAAATATTTGTTTCTCTTATTTTGAATATTTCGCCAGTAGAAATATTTTATAATTACAACGAACACTAGAACAATTGAAAAATAAGCTTATGGAACGTGTCGCGCTTTACTTATTGTATTTTTAATTTAAGTGGCAAAATGAGAATCTTGACAATAAAACAAAACTGAATTGAAACTTCGACTGTGCTAATTAAACAGAAGCGCAGTTACATTTGCGGTAGATCTCTTTCACAATCCGTCCCCGCCGTGTAAAATATTCCTGCCTGCATGTAAGTACAATAGGTAAGGTTTAAAAATATCGCAGTCGTTTTTGCTTATAGCAGACGAATGGTTTGCTTTGTTAATATTATAATATACTTCATAGAATATTATAAACATTATTACATGCTTTTTGTTTTCTGCTGCATGTTGTATCTCGCATCTAGCAGGGTAGGCAAAGGGAGCTTTGTGCTAAGACATTCCACAGTCCTCTTTCCGCCGATTTCTTGAGATATTGTATGTTGAGTGGCGGAACTCAACGCCGCGCTTTTGCCTCGACACCAGAGGGGAGAAATGGAAAAAATAAATATTTCATTTTCTGGAATAAGAATCGAACTCACACCTCCCCAAGCGAACTTGTCGCATTTACAGTCACACGCTTGTGTCGTTACATAAAGTTCTGATTTAATTAAATATTTTAGATTTTCTCAGACGAAGATTCTGTCTCTAAAAATAAAAGTAAAACAAAATTTTAAAGGTACCCAATTTATTGATAGAGATGTTATATTGAAGCTAAATGAATATACAAAAAATAAAGAGTAATGACCATATACTGTTTCAGTGTAAAATTCTGAAAATATATTATTCGATTTCAGATAATATTTGCCATATTTATTGTTATTGGCGACAGATTACCGCCAATTGTCGCGGAAAAATGACGATTGTGGATTTATGCAACGAAACAACGGCCGCGTTATTCGTGTGCGGCTTTATACACAATTACACGGTTATTCAATTACGAAACAAATACTTCTGATACAACATTACGGTCTCTTTAGATGTAATATATTTTGTTTCGTATTTTATAAAATCTAATTGTGTTTTGTCGTACGCCCACGAAGGTAGCTTAGGGCCCACAAGTAGCAATTGCTTTTTGAACGATCATTAAGATTTCATATTTTAACCATCTTCAAGAAAAGGAGATTATCGATTTGACATGTATATATTTAATATCGTTGGATTCAGAGGGTATATAAGAGGAGGTTAATGACATTTGACGAGGCGCAAGAGCGTAAAGTTTAAAAACAAATACATGATTGATATTTATATGTTTATAAGTCATGTCAAGATAATCTATTTTAATTCAAATGAGGTACTTAAAACTTTGAGGCCAGTCTCCAGAATTCGGCGGTAACTGGAGAGCGAAGTGTTCTAACACTAGGTTCCCTTTGTCTACATGCGGGATACAGTGTGAAAGTGAAAAAAAAGAACATTCCAACTTAGAAAATACAATTTTCAATTAAATTGGAAATGTATGGATATAATAAAATACTCGTATATATGGCATAAATAGCCCCATAAGATTTGTCTCTATCCTTTATCCTAATAAATTAATGAGCCCTTTTTTCTTTCACTTTTTTTAATTGTTTTTTTAATTATTTAATTATTTCAGCATTGTACCCATATCGGATATTTATATATTTCTGGAGGGGACTAGTGTAATACTTCGCTACTGACGTGTATTTAAAGTCACCTTTATTTTATTACTTTCCAATTAATTTGATACTAAAATTTTGTAAATTTTATTTATAATTTAACAGATAAAAATAATAAATGGTACATCCAGCTTTATTGTATCTCCATACTAAATACAAAGCAAAGCTAGCTTTATTTCACAGAAAACTTTTTAACTGCATTTTCTGTAAAATTTAGTATCCGCTTATAAAAAACAGAAATAAAAAGAACTGTTTCGTTTAAGTACTAGATTTTGTTATCCGCGCCATCAGCTGCAGTCTTAAAATACATGCACTCTATTTAGATACGCCGCTGATAGTACTAACTCTAGTATTTCCTATTTGGATTTAACGTCTATTTCATTTTACAAATCTGATATCAAGAAACATTTTACTGCGAAGAAAAAGAAGAAAAGAAAATAAATTTCAAATATTTTCTAACGCCTATTCAAAATTTGAATAAGCGTGGTTAATTCTAGTGATATATATTCTATTTTGAAACATCAACATGGGTGGCGCGCCGTAAATCAACACAATTCGTTCCAAGAATATGACTGACGCTGTCATATTGTAAAAATATCTTATCAAATAAACAAGGAATTCAAACCTTATGACTTAAAATTATATTCTTGTTGTTCAAATTGCTTAAAACGTAATGTGAACATTTCAGACGAAATATCCATCCAATATAAATATATATAACTATTCCGATACTTAGTGACTGGCAGACAGACAGACAACTATACGGCGCGGCGTAGAACACTGAAATGTTGCATGTCAGGATGAAGGGAGGCACTAATTGAGGATTACCCAAAACTTCTACGAGAACGAGAATAACAGGATTTTACGTTTTATAGTTCACATGAACAAAGTTTCGGGCAGCCATTAGTATATAATATATTGGATGCTTAGTTCCTAAGAATAAACTTTTTGCCTTCCTATTGTTTTACCAATAATCTATGTGAGTAGAAAATAGATAGTTTAAAAAAAAGTAGGTATATTATTTCAAAGCGGCATACATTTTCTATAGAATTACTTTTAAAATAAGCAACATATTATCCTTAATCCTCTTTTATACCTCTACCACAAAGCTGCTGAATAATAATTTATGTATATTTAAGTATTACATTTTAATTAGCTACTCTTTACTCTCACTATCAATTATTTATGAATTACAAAGTACTCACAATTAATGTTCATTAACTCTTTACAATTTATATATATGAGTATATGTTCAGACATATGCTTAAAAAGAATTAAGCTAAAAGAAAATAAATAAATAAAGTTATATTAAAAAAATTAAATCAAATTATCTGCACGCTGTATCACGCACACAGCAGGATAGGCAGAGGGCACCTAAGAGACTTCGCTCTCCAGCTTCCGCCTCAACTCAACGCCGCGCTTTTTAGAAAGGATATAACAAAATCCAAGAGGCATATTTTCTAAAAAGTTGTATAATTTTAGGTCAGTCGTGGCTTAGCAGCACAAGAGATTCGACAGATTGTGGATTCGATCCCCACTCAAGGAGATGGAATATTTATTTCAATTTATATTTTCATTTCTTCGCTCTGGTAACGAAGTAAAGCGCGGCGTTGAGGTTCGCCACTTACTCAACACACAATGAATTTGACGGAAAGTGGGCAACGGAAGTATCTTACCACCAGGTTCCCGAGTTATTTCTATATACCTTGCTATGTGCGGGAAAAATCTCACCTTACTTTTCCCTTCCATAGATGGATACTAAAATAATTATACTAAAATAACTATTACATACAAATATATTCACTTTCACTGTCTTACAACATTGAAAATAATATTACTAAAATGGGAAATGTGTACTAAAGTGATAATTAATCGAATGATCTATTCACAGAATAATTACGGATAAAAAAACACAAAACAAATACGTATTTACCAAAATAAACAAGTGAAAGTATGTAAAGAGCTTCTTTAATAACGCAATATTTAGGTAGCGCGTTCATCTTGAAAATATGTACGTAGAATAATGAGGTCGTTTAATAAAACGTTCCGACCAAAGACTTACGATTCCGCACCTCTCATTTTGTAGCTTTTTATCTAGATAAATAATCTAAGTAAACTGAGCTAAATTATAGAAATAAACAACATTTAAAATATTTCTTTAATTTAATTTTTACTTTACAGCAATGGCTCCACAACTTCAAGCTTCATCGTCAGAGTCAACTTTAACGTATTAAATTTCTTTGCTATTAGACAAACTCAGTAATGTTACAATCTAGAAACACGAGCTATTTTTTCAAAAAAACTAAGTATATAATGTAATGATTTTATATTAATTAGTTTTAATATTCGCAATAATTTATTATAAAAATGTGAATCAACCTCTTTGTTGAATAAAAAGATGTGTTTAAAATAGAATAATATGGAACTGTCACGAGAGAACATTAATAGAAATGACGCTTTATGTAGTCGGAAAATTATAATAACTATATAATAATATTTTATAATAATTAGATATACTTTTAGACTTGGAGCGGAAGAATAAAGAGAATCTCTGGAATTATATATTGTATTAGAATTTAAGATAGACATTGTACAACCTTAACAGTATTTAACTCTGGAAGAAATATAAGTCCTGTAAAAGCCTCGAGGTGTTTGATTTCTTTACATCATATAAAAATATATGCAAATAATGGTCCCAAGTTTTTTCCTCTGACCTAATGTGTTTGCCACTGTGGAAGAGGGAACCTATATCAATATCCTTACAGGAGATTAAAATAATGAGAGATTGAGCGAAGGAGTTACAAAATTATGTGATCCCTCGGGTGACATTAGACGTAAAGTCGGTTTTTATCATCAAATTTAAGGGTTTTCTAAACAAAAGGTTTATTTATTTTTGTAACATACCAATATAAATATCATATTAAAATACCAAAGTATTTATTACCTAATTTGGATTACTTTCGTTTTGCTTAAAAGTAAATTAACATATTTTTTATATATATAAGACAATATTTAAAACACATATGTACGAGATATATTTTAAAAAAACATTATTTTGGGTTCTTTTACAATGGTAAATGCCTTTAATAATTGAATTCTCAACAATAGACTCCTTTGACGAGCATTGGGTTATCTTTTCCGAATAAAAAAATAAATAAACAAAAAATCTGTGCATCCCGCCAGTTGCGTTGTTTTTATGTCACATAGTAATGTTTCACTTTACACGTTTCATTTCTGAGTAATAAAATATTTAGTAATGTACGGAAAATAATGAAAAGAACAGTTTTATATTTATTTTTCTCTAAAAAAAACTGTTTTACCAACCAAAACAATTTAGGATACGTCCATGAATAATTAAGGTACCATTAATTATTACTTCCACCTTAAGGTAGTTAATTATGAAAGTATTTGGGTACAAGGAAAATTAACTGACTATAGTCCGACATAACCGGTATTGCGTATGGGAAGCACGCGCGGTAGAATTGCGCAGAACGCGTATTTTGATATCTGCACATAGACGCCCTCTTACGCCGCACCGACTCCCCGCGAGGGCTCGCGGGGAATCGGTGCGGCGTGTGGCGGGGCGGTCACAACACTACGGTACAGTCAAGCGCAACGCTGTTAGTTCAATACTATGAAATATTAATATATTATTATATGATAGCGTCATATATACAAAATAGCGCAGTAAAGCATATTTATCTAGTAATATTATAATAATTAGTGTGTTAGATTA
>DWQW01007153.1:0-15358 GCA_018249695.1 Heliconius erato demophoon | reverse complement strand
TGTGAACACGTATCACGTAAAAAGTACACAATAAATTTAAGCAACTTTTATACATAAAAATTACAAATAAATCAAAGTAGCTTTTAGTGTTTATTTCATTGTAATCGCTTCACTCTAAGTAAAAGATTAGTATTTAAGTTTTCAAGAAGTTTATATTTGAGATAGTAAAAATCGATACAAGTAACGCTATCTATTGACTAATAGCTATACTACTAGGTACTAACGAATCTTGATAACGCAAAAAACGTTCTGTGGAGTTAAACACTAATTACGACGGGAGGAATATTAATCATTTTAATACTAAAGACGTTGTTTTCTAATTTTAATTTTATATTAATTTTTACTGCACCTCATTCTATATTTATTTAGATTGTTCTCCTGGTATAAATAAAGTAAAATAACAGAAAGAATAATTTAAGTAAAATATAATAATAGTTTAATACAAATTGATTTTAATATTTGAAAATATAAATATGTTTTGAAATATTATATAAATTGAGTTTCTAATGAAACATCTGCATTATATTTTAAAATTATCTGTAGATAATTTTATGAATTAAAATTATAAAAAAACGATGAAAATGATGTTAAGGGTCCGAAAAAAAACCTTACATAACATATATGACAACTGTAATATAATAGTTGCAGTATATTTGTAACATTTATGATTTCTTTATGTTGCATATTAAATAGAGTTTTAAAAGAAATCTATTAAGTGCGAATAGGATTTCCTACTGAGGCGTCCGTACCAACTTCTATGTAGGATTTTGATTATGCGGTGAATTTTGTTCAAATTGTAGCAAAATCGATGGAAAAATGCTCGTATCTTTGATTGCAAGTGGATTAAATAAACCAAAAAAATATAATTCAATTACAAATCAAGCTGAGATGTTTAACATTTCCATTTACAGTTATGAGATGCTAGGACATAAATAAGTTGTAACAAGCGTATAAAAATTTCAACGTAGCTTGGCGAGAACGTGTGATGATGAATAGCTTAGAGTAAGAGCGCTGGTCGGTTTGATGGTCGGTGAAAATATCAGAAAACTGTGACTAGAATAGAAATAATAAAGAAAATTTGAGGATACGGAAGAAAGTTTGACAATAAATTGTAGCTTCTCAAGCACACTGTCCGAGCCATCGTTGTGTGCAACTTGTCAGAAACACGAGAGGCAGTTACTCTGAAATATGTTCGACGAGACACGAGCTCTATATTTTAATATTCTTCAATGCTATAGAAATATGCAAAATTACTCCGTTTTTTTTTTCAGATTTACGCTGTAATCCGCATGTAGCAGGGTAGGCAAACCGGTCGAATTTGGAATTGCATACCTATGGGATTCCGAATTTGACCAGTTTTTTGAATTAGCAGATAGGATACATCTAAAATAAAAGTTTTAATTGAAGTCTAACGTTTTTAAAAACAAATCCCTTTAATATCTCTAAATTGAATGATGACTGTAAACATTTTATTTCTTTCAATCAAAACCTGACGCAACGTGCTCGGTACATTTAAATACTTTATTGCTAGTCAATTATAGATTTTATGGCTTTATAGCTGTTACAAAGGATCCAACAATATTTCCATAACTTATTATTAGGTTAGCGAACCAAACGCGGCTTCGCCTGCTAAAACTTATTGTTATATCATTGCCACATTATAGAATTTTTTTTTAACATTTTTAAAGTGCTATTCCACACTTAGGAAACAAAAATACTTATATAGAAAACGTATAAAAATTTGAACGTAGCGGGACTCGAACCCGCACCTCCTGAAAACTGACCAGGTAGTATTCGTACTCATTAACCTGAAAATGAGGCTATTTTCCTACAAGCTATTTTCCTCAAAATTTAATTTCTTTAGGTAAAGTGACGTAGGTCTAGGGTCCCTGGGATCTTAACCTATTAGTTTCGTCATATTGCATGGCAGGCAGATGAAACTTGTTAATAAGACTCTGCGTTCTGCATTCTGCGGAAATTGCTTGTTGAGTAGCGAAACTCATCTCCTTGCCTAGACACCAAGAAAAGACAGCAAAAAACATTTATATTTTCATTTTTCGGGTGGCGATCGCACCCACGCCCTCACTGCGCCCCGACTGGCCATAGAATATATTATGAAGTATCAATTATTATTTTTTATACGCTGCGTTAAAGTAAACGTGTTTTCATTCTGTTAACGGGCTTCTTTCCTGTTAATGGCATCTTTCTTCTGTGAATTTTGGATTGAAATAATGGACATAAAATAACGTTCTTATTGCTTAATATTTATACATATTATTTTTTAACCAAATGTACCTACATACATACGTGCTATGGGAAACAAAGTGTCTTAACACTAGGTTCCCAGGATCCCTCTACCCTCCTATGTGCGGGATACAGTGTAAAGCTACATACGTACTATGGCTAAAAGTTAAAGATTAATATTATGGTCTCTCAGCTGTAATCCAATCTTGGTCTACTCGTATTAAATTCATATAACGACAGCTAGCATTATTGTTACGGACTGATGTAATAAAAATGCCGACGAAAGGTATCTATCTAGTTCACACGGAAAATATGTAAAAATGTTGAGCGGCGAAATTTAACGACGCGCTTTGCCTTATTACCAGATTCAAGAAAAAATGAAAATATAAATAAATAGGAGATCGAACCACGACCGTCGCGCTTAAGTCACACGTCTGTGCCACAATTTCATTTGGATATTAAAATTGCAATTAGAAAAAAAAAAACAGTTTCACGCTGTATCCCGCGCACAGCGAGGTAGGTTGAGGGAAGTTAGTGGCAAGACCCTTCGACCCACTTTCCTCCGAGTTCTGCAGGCATTGCGTATTGAATGGCGGAACTCAACGCCGCGCCTTCGCCTCGACAGCAGAGCGAAGAAATGAAAATATAAATGTAAATAAATATTTAATTTCCTCGAATGGGGATCAAACCCACAACCAGTCGATTTTACAGTCACACTTTGTGCCTCTGCGCCACGACTGGCCTGGTAATGTAAGTTCTGCCTCGTTAATTGATTAGGATCTCCCAACGATAAGTACGATAGCCACTAATTAGACCTGAGTATCTCTCAATATACGTTGCCAGCGCGTTACACTAAGCAAATATTACTCAATCGATCAGTCAAAGCCTGTGACGTACTTGGCTTAGAATTTTTATCAATATCAAAGATTATATATTTCTTTTTAATATCATTACTGATATCTAAATCGCATTTCGATTTCTCGGTCTTTAAATAGGTTAATTTACAATAGTTTCAAATATTTCGCTTTGGCAAAACGCGGCGTTGAGTTCCGCCACTCAACACGGCAACGTATCTGTAGCTTCTCTGGTAATATTCGGGGTCGTGGGCGGCGGGAATCAGTTACCCTCAGTTGACCCGTAATTTTGAGAAAGCAGAAAAACCCATATCACTGAGCCTCGACCAACATCGAAAGAGTTGTCGCTTAGTTGGATCAAGAATCAAAGGCACAAGGGAGTACTAGCGATGGCGCGTTTTGAGGAGGTTTCTCGCTCTAAGTCCAGCATAGTAACTTGACACCTCAGAAACTAGTAAATAAACATTTCATTTTTATTTTTTCGAGTGGAATTCTAGTGGAAACATTTTTTTTACTTATTTAGTTAAGTTCCTAAGTGTGGAATATAACTTTTAAAAATGTTTAATTTTTTTTATTGATGAAACACGTTTCATTTAGTATATCTATTTATAAAAGCTCCTGTTTTCCTATAAAATAATAAAAAACAAGCTTTGTAAAGAAATTTGACCGACTATGGACGATTTTTGACAAACCCGTAATGTGACTTAAAATTTTATTAGAATTTTGAATGATATAAGCATATATATGTATCATATAAAATAATATAATATATTCAAAATCCCATTAATATAATATCAACTGTAGCTTAAAATATATTTTCTACAGATTTCTCTATATAGGAAAACCAAACGATGTGGTAAGTAAACGAACGTGACAGGATTAATATGAAAATCTTTTTATATTGCCTGTCACTTGAATAAAATGACGTTATTAATATAAATAATTAGGAAACCCTTCAGGTAAAGGCCTCTTCCAAAGACTGCCACCTCTTTCGGTCCTGGGCCATATGTTATTAATATATCACAGATTAAGTAAATGATTCCATTGTATATTTTGAAGTTAAAATATAAAAAATCAGCTTCATGCTGTACACAGCAGAGGGACAACCTAGTGTTAAAACACTCCGTTCCCCACTTTCACGCCGAGTTCTGGAGGCATTGCGTGTTGAATGGTGGAACTCAACGCCGCGCTTTGCCTCAACACCACAGCGAAGAAATGAAAATATAAAAGTAAATAAATATTTAATTTCTTCGAGTGTGGATCGAACACACAACCAGTCGATTTTACAGTCACACTTTATACCCCTGCGCCACGACTGGCCTGTGAAGCTGATTTATTTTTATTTATAAGCCAATTTCTGAGGGCTAAGTTTTTTTAATAATTTACAGTAAAAACCAAGTTGCAGTAAAGAACGTATCAATATAAAACAGCTATTAAAATTTAATTCATATTCAGTTTTATAAAGAAATTTATTTGAAAAGTACTAAACGTACATTTTCAATTGAATCTCGGATAGTGAATAGAATTGTTGAAGTGGGGAGAGATCTACGATAGGTAATAGTGTAATAACTAAAAACAAATATTTTTTTATGAAAAAAGACAAGTATTTAATTTCTGTAAAAGGTGTTTCTTTATAAAAGGCAATAAAGTGCGCGACTATTGTTGTCGGCTTCGCCGGTAAAAACTACTTACACTCTATAAAGGAAAGAAACATGGCCATAACATTGTACAATTATACCGCCTACTTAAATATAGGTTATAATCATGAAATTGTAAATGGACGTTTTCGGTTTGTCGCAATATAAATTAAATAACAAGTGTTAGACGTATAATTAAAATGATGGCTGATTTCGAATCAGGAAATGTAATTGCGTATTGAAATGTTAACGAAAAATATTTTAAAGTTACGGTTTTTCCCGTACATTGCTGGATGATCAGAGAAAACCTAATGTTAAGATATTCTGTTCTTCTCTTTCTGTCCGAATCCGATAAATCACATTTTGAGTGGTGGAGCTCAACGCCACAATTCGGCCCGTGGCATCAAAGCTGAGAATAAAAAAATATATTTCCGTGAGTAGGGATCCAACACACAACCAAAACCATTATATTCAGATGCTATTTAATTTCACCATGATCACTTTATAGAAATGTGTTTTGTTTTGCTTCACGCCGTATATCCTACATATCAGAGATTGCTTTGGTCCTACCCTATAATAGTCCTGTACTCACTTCAGAAAACGTATAAAATTTTTAACGTAGCGAGATTTAAAGCAAATTGAAGAGATGCGTTGCTAAATTTTTGTTGTTTTAACAAAGAGATGATTGAGAATTGCAAATATACGTTTTCACATCCTCCTACGTAATTTCACTTTGTGTAAACTGTACGGCAATAATTTGAAACAATATAGCCCAAGGACTGTTTTTGTTAGCTCGCTTAGAAAAATATACCTAAGCATCAGAGGTTGAATATACTGCAATAAATGTAAAACTAAGTTTGGATAGCCAGTTCGATGTTAAATTAAATAAAACATAAAATTCTTTAATATAATTCTTTAAAAGATAAATATCTAACTTTACTATTATTGTATCTATTTAGCAAAAAAATTGTCAAATATATGACATATGAAACCTTTCCTTAATCACTTTGTAATTTGTACATCACTTTTCAAGCCAGTTTACAACAGGTAGACAAAATAACCTACATTTGAGACACTTCAATCTCTAATTTCTTCAGCAAATATTAAATAATATGATGCTTACACACAACATTTTTATTTCAAAAAATAATTCTACTATTTATAACTCTCAGTTTTGATTTTCCTGTTTATAGAAAGAATCCTAATGTTTTTAACATTTTTTAAGTGTTAATCCACACTTCGGAAAGAAAAATACTTATTTAGAAAAATATGTATTTAGAAAACGTATAAAATTTTTAACGTAGCGGGTTCTAATTTTTTATTATAAATTTTTTAAACGTTTTCTAGATAAGTATTTTTCTAAATAAATAGCCTAATGTGTAGACTATTATTAAAAATAACAAATTCACGCCGTTTTCTCAAAAAAATTTTGTCCCTTCCCATAAAAATAAACAAAAAAAGGCGGAGGAGATACTTCAAATTAGAATTAGACCAAAATAGAATTAGGTCATCGTTAAGGAAAATCATTTTGAATAATGTTTTAATTCGATTTACACAAAGAGATAAAAAATGAGTTCTACTTAATTGAGATTAATATGCGACGCAATAAATGGGGCGCGAGGATTGATCTTTATTAAGGGTTTTTATTTTAAAGAAATTTTAAATGTCTTATTTTAGAAAAATCTTTTATGTATTAGCCTAAACTGTTTTCTATTCTAAGTAGGTTAAAAAATGAATCAAGACTTTTAGATTTATTACAAAAGAAGAAGAAAACAAAGTATCTGTAGATCTATCTGTGTCGTAGTCGTAACTCCCAAACGGATAAATTCGATTTAGAGTTTTTTATTTGAAAGGTGACGTCAACGGATTTTAATAATCAATTAGGCTTAGTAAAATTGAATTTAATGTTATTATATATAAAAAAATATATTAATCTCCAACACAAAAAACTCAATAAAAAACGTACTCAAATCGGGTAGTTGATTCAGGAGTTATGGTGTCACAGACAGACAAACAAACAGATGGGTCAAATTTTTGACACGTTTTTTGCGTTTGGGAATAAATATGTATGAAGCTGTTGTGGCGCAGTGAGGCAGCGTCTGATCGCACCGCGGTAGTTTGATTTCATCTCCATCCTGTTCCCGATCTGGTAAGACAAAGCACGGTGATGAATTCTGCCACTCAATAATGATCGTATGAGTCCGTCGTAACTCAGGGGCACAAGTGTGTCACAGTAAACGCGACGATTGTGAGTTTGATTCCAACTCGGGGGAATTAAGTAATTCATATTTTTTTAGATTACGTTGACTTAGAAGATTGATTTTTATTTGCTCCAAGGGACTAGAAATCTGAATATTTCATATTAATTTGAGTTTGACATCTCTACGTGGTCTCGAGATAAATGGTCCTGACTAACGTACAATAAAGTACGGAATCCTAAAAAAATAATATAATAGTAGTATAAACTATTTTAACTATGTTTATTTTATTTTATATAAGAACGATGTAGTGCATTTTTTAATACTTTAACTTACAGCCAAAAAATTGTAAAAATTGAGGTAATAAACGTTTTGTGTGAGCAAGAAAATACCATCTGCGCTTAAAAAAAGTTTACCGCAAAATTACTGATCACATTATTTACTAAGTTTAGATGAATAAACTGAGATTGCTTGGAATACCTTTATTTATTCTATTTAAGTCATGTTATGATACAAAATAAAAAAAAAATATGTTATTTATAATAACTTAGCTACAGTTAGGCAGGCCGATTGACAAACCGAAATAGTTGGTTAAGGAGGTTACTTCCAACAATTTTACCGAAAATTGGAAATTTTATTTTTTGAAGTACCTTATTTTTCTGATAAAATTAGTTTACCTGAGACTTACTGACAAATCACATTTTTTTGTTTTTAGGGTTCCGTATCTCGAAAGAAAAAAACGGGGCCCCTCAAAAGTTCACTTTGTTGGTTGTCCGTCCGTCTGTCAAGATCCTTTTCTCAGGAACGCATGGAGCTATCAAGCTAAAATTCATATCAAATACTGAGTCTACTGTCCATTGGACCTAAGAAAAAAGCATACTTCTAACATAATCAAAAGATGTTGTACCTTTTTATACAACATCTGATCGTTTAAATGGAAAATTTACGCAAATTTTCGAAACGCGCGAGGAAATTAAAACCTACATGGTACATACTACTTCCCGTAGAATAAGAATCTTGAAATTTGGTACGAAGCAACGTGTTATAGCACAGATAAAGAAAAAATTGCGGTAAGTAAAAAATATATATATTTCAATGAAAAAAAAAAAACTATAACTTATATTTGTAGTTAATTTCATGTCATTTTTTATAAGGTATATTTCTCGTTGACCTACCATTCTGAAAATGGTACGGAATCCGGTGGCCGGTGGTGGAAAAAGAGACCGATTCACACTTACCCGTTTTCTTATAATTAAAAGTATAAAATTAAAATACGCTGGAAGTTGAAACGTATCATACTTATTCTAAAATGAATATGAAAACTACTATAAACGTGTACTTTTTAGAACGTATTCACCTGTTCTTTTAAGACCTGCCTCAGAGCCTTGGACGGTTTCCAAATATTTATATGTTCTAAGAAATATTTTTCTTTTTATAAGTGTGGAATAACATATTAAAAATGTAAAACATATATATAAACCTTTATTTCACTGAGTTTAAAAAAATTAAGAACTCTTCAAATGTGGCAGCAAAAGTAGAACTTAAATTATCATTATAATATCTTATGCCTTCATAATAACAGCCCTTGGCCTCTGGTCTGTAAGTATCTACATCAGCATTTTATCACGTTCACTGATCGAGCAAAGTTTTATTTCTTCGTGTAATTCGCACTAAACTTGTGGAAAAAATAATTAATCAAATCTGAAACATCATGTTCTTAACGTTATGACTGTTTTTCTGTGACCTAATATTGTCCTGCGTTATATTATTCTGAAAACGTTGATATATTTGAATGAAAGAATGAAATATTTAATATTGTCATTTCCTCAGTCTGGTAACGAGGCAAAACACGGCGTTATGTTCCGCCACTCAACACGCAATGCCTCCATATCAGAATTCGTCGGAAATTGAGGAATGGAAGAAAAAAAATAACGTAAGCGTCTCCGGACGCCAGACAGAAGTGATAACTGTTTAATATTGGTATTATTTAATTTGAGAAAAGCTTAAGTTATTAAATACTAAAATAAAGATTATTTATTAATAACATATTATTTATGAATAACGATTATTACATAGGCATATTCTATTCCTAAGTAAGTAAATAAATCAAAACGATCGGATTTCCTTTAGACCATTTATGAAAAATCCTAATTATTTTTAATATTCTCCTTACAGTATAAAAATTCCGTCACGAGTTTTAATAGTCCGCAAGCTCATAAAATACGTGACAGTGCTGTTTGGGGTGTCATTTACGAAAATCTTATTACTTCCAAGCTCTTTGTATGATAAGACTTACAGTTTATATGAATAATTAAGGTATTTTTGTAAAAAAATATTTATAAAACCAAAAACCCCGACTGTATAAAACTAAAAAGAAAATAAACAAGCCCAATAGTTTATTAGTATTACACAGACCCATAATCAATAAAGTTATATTGTACCCAAAATTATTTCATTTAAAAAAAATACCAGTTACATAAACGTATATATTCTTTATGCAGGTATATATGTTTTTTTAATATTATTTCATTACCTATTCATTAATAAATCATAAAGTAACATGTAGTACTTGCAGAAAAGAATATAGATAACTAGTGGGTGCGCGCAGCTTCGCCCGCGTATTTGCATCCTTAAGGGTGAATTCTAAAAAAACCACGAAACACGTGTTCAATAAAATATTTTTAACAGTCTGAATTAAAAAATCGGTGGCGATTTAAAGATTTTTCCATATAAACTTTCAACTCCTCATTTAAACCCTTAGGGGGTGAATTCTAAAAAACCATGAAACACGTGCTTAATGAAATATTTTAAAGAGTCCGAATTTCAAATTTTATAAAAATCGGTGCCGTTTCAAAAAAAACTCATACAAACTTACAATCCCTATTTGATGAAATAAAAAGGGATGCCTTTAGGGTTAAAAATTTTCCCTTTTTAGTGGATGTACAGATTACGAAAATAAACATCTGTCAGAATTTCACGTTTCTACGCACAGCAGTTACGTGCGTGCGTCTTACCTCAGTCAGCTAGGTACATGTCCTTTTATATATATACATAGATGATTAAAGTAACAAACATGTTATATTAGATTAGATCAATAAAAAATACTTTTTGACACGAAAAATCTTTATTTTTCCATTTCGCTTTAAACGGTTCATACTTGACACCTCTGATCCAGGCAAGCAAGGTGCTCTAATGATAAATTGACAGATGAATAGATCCCAGCGAAAAAGGAATGCTGAAAAGAAAATCTCTACGTGATCACTTTCAAAAGGATAAGAGGTAGAGGTATGTCTAAGGTATGGAAATAAAGCACATGCAGTGTAATAAGTTTTTGATTTAGAGTATCGTTTTTGTGAACGCTAGAAATTCAAATATAATAAAAATTTGGCTAGAGTTACTTTAAATTTTACTTGTGTATTTTATACTACAGAACTAGCTTTTGTCATCTATTCGGCTATTCCCTTATAAATATTGATCAGAATAGTTTTGTGGTCACCAAAAATGAAAGATATATAAGGATGAAAAGGACTTGGGTTTAAAAATATGTTAATATGTTCTATAGAGAGTAAATAAGAATTGTTTGTTTTTAAGCTTAACAAAAAAAAGTTGTTTATTTTTTAGCTTAATAAGTTAAATTGTAAATTGTAATTTCTTTCTTTCTTGAAAAAAAGTATTGTAAATTCTAACTTTTTGTCGATTTTCATAATTGTAGATAAACGAGAAATGAAATGTACCTTATTAGGTTTTCATTACGCGGTGGTGTTTTGCTGCATTTTGACATAATTTTATATTAAAATGCAGCAAAACAGTCGTATTTTTTGATCGCGTTGACTTAATTTTTTTCTGTGTAATTAATATAAAGGACTGTAGGCTTAGATACTTGATATTCATTTCAGCATGATATTAATTTTAACTACAAATTAAAATAAAAATGATCTTGGCCAACTGGACAACAAATTGCCTTTTAAAAGTTTCGTTTCGTTTTGAGGTACGTACACCTAAAAATAAAACTTACAACGGCTTGCTACTGTACTATTCTAAAAAATAATTCCCATAATCTTGATATATATTGGAAAGATACAATAAAGGTTCTTATTTGTAAAATCATTCCCCTCAGTGGGGATCGAACTCACAAGTATCGCATCGTGTCGCATTGCGACACTACGGTGTCTACAATACTACATCATTAATAAATATTATTGTTTTCCCATATTACAAATATATATTATTGTGTATGTAGTAGACTAAACAAAGAGAAAAACAATATTATAAATGTTTAATCACTGCAGATACACCTATCGGATAAAGCTTTTATATATTTTTTCCTTAGTTTTGTTATCTTATTTTTGTTATTCATAGAACTGAAACGTGTAGTTTTTAAGCTATGTTAGTTTATCTGTGAACAAACAATGTAGACTACAATGAATATTTTACCGCTTCAAATGTTATTCAGAATAAATATTACAGCATATAAATATATATCAAGATTTTAGTTTTAAAATGTATATCACATGACGTGATTGAAATGTTAAAGGAAGAATGGAGTCGCAGGTTTAAACCTTGCTCGAAGGAATGCTTATGTATTTATTAAGATATTATCCTTGCTTACAAAGACAAGAGAGAACTATATATTTATTATCTTTAAGAACATGTAAACTAAATTATTAGGTGTTATCGCATATTGTATCTTTGTACATTTAACAGACGTGCACAGAAAACTTTTAAATTAATTAAAACTAACGATGTCATAGTTGACTATTTAGAGTAACATATTTCATTTACTCCTTTACTCCTTTACGTTATTTTCTCTAACAAGTACATGGAGATTTTAATTACAGCTAAATTCGGACAGAAAGCTGAGAACTAAACCGTAAATTTTATGCATAATTGTGAGTAATATTACCTTTAAAACTCAAAAACTTTCTTTATCAAGCTTACATGTTTCATGTCAGTCAGTCAACAGTTAATATACTGAAACTAATAATATACTGAAACCAAACGATATGTTTCATGCAAATACAAACAAGTAAACTTTGAACTTGGTTAAGCAAAAGTTTGCCTAAACTTTGTGAATATCGGCAGCTTATTTTATCTTATGCGGGTGATGATGTATCTCTAAGTACTTACTTCAATTCTTTGTTTCCTTATCTTATATTTACTTTAGTAGAAGTATTTCGTTCCTATTGTACGACTATTATATCATACTAGCATTTTCTCAAATAATATTGTTGTGAGTCAGTAATTTACCAAGTCTATATCTATATATCTTTGAAACTACACAATGTTTTTTAATGCGGTTTTTACTAAAGACAGAGTGATGCGTGAAGAAAGTTAATATGTATGTTACAAAAATGGCTAATATACATTTTTTCTCGGTATTGTGTGTTGTGTGCCGGAATTCAACATCAGGCCTTAATTCAGTGCATTCAGACCCCTTGTGTCCCTTTACCACGACGACCTCGATGATAAAGCGTAAAACCGCACACAGCAGGGTGGGCAGAGGGAACCTAGTGTTACTCCGTTCTTCATTTTCCGCCGAAGAGTGGAGTCCTGGAGTCATTGCGTGTTGTGTGGCGGAACTCAACACCGCGCTTTGCCTGGTCACCAGAGCGAATAAGTAGAAATGTGAATACATTCTTATGGTCAAAATAATACACATGAGGCATGTCCCATTTTCGATTGTCATTTTCTTCGCCTGCAATTTATATCTAAGATAACGAAAATACGGCGCCTGTACGGAATATTATTTCCATTTGGCAAAACGATTTGCTTAAATGACTTGTTGTACGGTGCATGTGTGGATTTAAGCGTCAGATTTACGCATGGTTACACCTTCAAATTTACATAATGTACGTAACATTAATAAAGAAAAAGCAGCTTCACCATTTTTTTCGTCATATCATTAGACGGAGGTAACCTATTTAACAATAGGTTCCCGACATCCCGTTCTCTACTCTCCGCTTATTTTCGAGATATTGCGTGTTGAGAGGTGGAACTCAGCGTTGAGCTTTTTGAAGTGATAAAAATTCCCGTTTTAAATGCAAACTCGTGTTGTGGGTGTATTTGAGAATGTCATTATTGTAGGTTGAAATTTCGCTTTAAAAGCTTTAAACTATGCGTCAAAATAGAAAATAAAAATATATAAATGCTAATATGAACTATAAAAACTCTATTGTGTCTACTATAAATACTTTAACAGTGATCTATTATATATATATATACAGTGCACTTATGAATAACTGAAAGACTGAGGTAAGCCCAAAAACACAATAATAATTTATGGGAATGGACGTAAATAACGAATATTTTATTAAAATCAAAATATAGCTTCTTTTACGTATACTTTCACCATTTATTTTGAAGATTAATTGAATGTTGATGGATTGTTTTTTTTTAATTTTAAGGGTTTCATACATCAAAAGGAAAAAAATGAAACCCTTAAAGGATTACTTTGTTGTGCGTCTGGTATCTAAAATTAATATCAAATGTCTACGATAGTTATGAAATTAACTTTAATTATAAGTTTGTAATATTTTTTTCAATGAAATAACCATAAATTTACTGCAAGTTCTCACTTTTCGCTAAATTTCATAACTGTAGGTTCACGGGAAGTACCCAACACATTTTGATTACAGCAAAAACGATGTATAAATGTTCATATCTTTTGATTGCGTTGATTTGATTTTTTCTGTTGTACAAGGGACCGTCGGTTTGAATATATGATATTAATTTCAGATTAATACATTTATATCGCGATAAATGCTCTTGACAGACGGACCATGTTGTCCATCTGGACAACAAAGTGATCCATGTGTTCCTTTTGAGGTACAGAACCATAAAAACATTAAACACTTATAATATAGTTTGATTAATACAAAGTGAATGCATACGTTTGCAAATTTAGGTTTTCCCGTTAATATTTTTTTTTTCCCGTTGACATATAATCCTGAAATTGGAAAGGAAACCTTGGTATGCGAGTCCGCCTCGCATTTGACCGGTTTTTTTATTTAGATAGGCAGGTATATTGTGGTGTATGTATATAAATACATATTCATTATACATTATGTACGCTATAGGAATTGGAGAATATTTGAATAATATAATCAATCGATAGTTGAAAATCACGTGAACTAAATTTCGTATGAACTAAACTAAAACAACTAAAATTTATAGTTACACTTTCATAAAAAATCGGTTCAGTAGTTCTTGAATTGTGGGAAATCATATAATTTCTAATATATGTACCTACAACTGACAGTTAATCTAAGGCGCTAAATCTATATTTTTTACTTTCGTTTTGTAAATATAGCTCTAACATTTGTTCCATAGAGAAAATTTGTTCCATAGAAGCAGAGATCAAAATTTGTAATATTCGTATCGAATAAGCGTCCTCCACTGTACCAAACTCATCTTGACGAGGCTTCCATTCAACGTACGTTGCTATAAGAAGCAATGTATGCGACATATTGGCCTAGTAATATTGGAAGTGACCCTACTGCATAGGATTTAGTTTTCACTCGTATACGAAGCGAAGTACTATATTTATTATTTTGTCTGAAGATAAGGTAGATAAAATTAGTATATGGTAATTTCAATGTATATTATATATTTAGTAAGGCGTATATAACACTAGCTTTTTACTTTTCACCTGGTACCAAATAAAAACTGTGACACTATATAATAGTAAAGAAATAATAAAAAAAAGCAACTATTTTGTTTCTAGGCCAGTCGTGGCGCAAGGGCACAAAGTGTGACTGTAAAATCGACTGGTTTAGGGGTCGATCCCCACTCGACGGAATGAAATATTAATTTACATTTATATTTTCATTTCTTCGCTCTGGTGTCGTGGCAAAGCGCGGCGTTGAGTTCCGCCACTCAACACGCAATGCGTCCAGAACTCGGTGGAAAGTGGGAAACGGAGTGTCTAAACACTAGGTTCCCTCTGCTTACCCTGCTGTGTGTGGGATACAGCGTGATCTTCAATATTTCGCGTGATTTTTCAAGGTCGTCACGTCGTATATATATGAAGAAGGCATCCCCTTGAATCTTAGTTTTCCGGCTCGATGACACGGATATCGGATTATTAGAGCACCTATCGACATTAACAGCACGACGACACTTTAGTTGGATGAGTGGAAAATTCCATGAACAATATTGGTGAAATAAAAATATATTTATAATAATGACAAGTTGGAATTTTTTTTCAGCTTCACGCTATATCCCACACACAGCACGGTAGGCAAAGGGAGCTTAGTGTTAAGACTTTTACCGGAGATTTTAAGTGGTGAGTGGCGCAAAAATGTGGAACGGATTGTCTTAACAGTAGGTTCCCTCTGCCTACGTCCCTATATGCGGAATACAGCGTAAAACTGTTTATAGTTACTAGTGACTCAAGCTCAAACGCGGCCACGCTTGCTTAAATAAA
>DWQW01007152.1:0-15361 GCA_018249695.1 Heliconius erato demophoon | reverse complement strand
TTTTGAATATTATTATATATAACAAAATACCGCGAAAGAAAAACAAAACTAAACTGAACTTTTCTTTACAAGAAACTGACTCAAAAATGCATTTGGAATCAGAAGAGGAAGTGACAATTTACTGTGATGAGAATGAAGATACCTGTGCGTATGAAGACTACGTAATGGAATTAGACTACCACTTGATAAATATTGGAGACTCCATTTTAGCGAATGTTTTATCATCTATGAATAGTAAAAAAGTAGCTTGTACAATTTTTTTCTTTACGTCGCTATACTATATCCATGTTCCTTTAAATTTAATTTCTCTAAGTTCGAATTAGGGTAATAAGCTGTTTATTAAAAATATTTTGTTTTATTTTCATAATATTAGATTTATTCTATGATTGATCCCATAATGTTAATTACTTCTTCGAAGCCAAAGCTACTTGTTTGTTTTTTTAAAGTCTATTAATAATATTAAGTTATTTAACATTAGTACTAGTACAATCGCAATATTAAACTAGGTATATTATTTTTTTCAGTTAACAAGGTACTGATATTTGATCTCCATCGTTTCTAATGTTAAGTTTAATGATAAAATTACTTAAAAGCTTCTTAATTTCATTGAATTCAATGATAGTTCAAAACTGCCCCATATATGTTCAAAGCTACCCCGCAAGGGGGGCAGCTTTGAACATTTGACTACTGATACTAAAGTTGATATTACACCTTTACCTTATATATTTTTCTACATACGATGCTACGATTGTGTGGCACAATAGTTGGACTAAGCATTGTGAAATAGTAAAGAAGTTAAAAACTGAAGAATTTTTAGATATGACACAAAGTTTAAAAATCGTTCGAATGTGCCCCCCTCTCCCCTACTATATGTCATATAATAATTTATATATACTATTTTACATTAAAAATTACTTCAAATAGAAAATCCTTACCTTACGTGTATTTGCACCACCAAGCAAAAGCGAAAGCAAAATTTTCTGCTATTCAAAAATTACGAAAACATGAACTACTTGCCAATCTACGTTTACCTTCCGTCATAATGAATTTGAATACTAGCGACATCTACAGACACTCTCTAAAACGATCGCACAAGATCGCACTTAGCGCAAATATATAATAACATGCTTACTAAGCTCAAAACTAAAGCCATAAATCATTTACATGATGGGAAGACGACATAGTGAAAACTGCCGCCTTCAATTGGAGGCAAACGGCACTGGATAAAGAAAAGTACCTATACGCAGTCTATGGACCTTGTCTGATATTATATTAAAAAAAAGGTTAAAAAAAATAGTTTAGAAAATTTACAATAAGTACTTATACAAAATAATTTATAAATGATAATTTAAAAAGAGTTAAGTAAACAAAAGTAAATAAATACCTTAAATTAGTAATTAGTAAAAATAATAATTAATCAGAGCTAATTTAAAATTAGAATAAGTAAATCAGTATCTGTAAATAATAACTAAAAAGAATGAGGAAAAAAATACAAAAATGCGTTCAATACAAACAATTACTTATATACATATAACTATTAATAACGTCTAGGAAAAAAAAATAGTAAATAAGTTAATAAGTTATTATATATATTTAGTATTAATAACTAGCAAGAGATAAGAAAAATAAATTAGCATTATTTTTACCATTTTTTTAAAGGGGTTAATCTACACTTAGGATAGAAAAATCTTGGATATCGACCAGGCGGTCTGACCACTAAGCCATACGTTTTCATCAAGCTACGTAGAATAAAACAGTTTGGTTTTAAATAATATGCGCAACTGCTTATAATATTCGTACATAATGTATATACTCGATTCACGAAGGCATGAGATAAAAGGTAAACATGTCAAAAAAAGGTTCTTTTACATAACAGTTTTGATGGAGTTATTATATTAATTAAAAAATATATATTTTAAGAATTAATACGCTGATAACACTGTAAATAGCCATAAAATTTATTATAATATTATCTTATAATTGAAATAGAATACCAGTAAAGCGGGGACAATTTTTTTTTACAAAATTCTCAATTTTTTCCTATCCTATAAAATCTAATTATTTCCGTAAGTAAATTCTGAACGGTTCGGGAAAGGTAAAATAAATCCCAAACGTATGTCACATTTGAATGTCGTCGGTTGAATTGTATTAATTTGTAATAAGGAAAAGTTATCTCTTCTCTATATATAATAAGACAGTAAAAATATTTTGTCTGTACATTTAGTAATTTTGACTGAAATGGATAGAGGGACACTTAAAAAGAATAATAGAAAGCAAAAATATATTTTTTTAATTTCTTGTCTGTCCGTCTGTCAACATATTTTTGTCCGCATTTTTCTCTGAAAGTACTGAACCGATTTACTTAAAAATTCACCAATTGCTTTGTTTTAACTTAACTTAACTACTAAAGTTTGGTTCATCAAAATCGGTTCATTAAAAAAAAAGTTATCGTCATTTGAATGAACTCAAGGCATTAGTTTGCCTACGAACTAACGTTCGCAATAACAATATAGCAATCGCGCTGGTAAGATTCCTGGCTAAAGAATGACATCCGAAACGTCTTGATTATATGACTGTTGATAAAAAAATATATTTTTGAAGCACTATTATACAATATTTTATACAAAAAGGTAAACAAAATTGAATTATTAGTTCAGATTACCTTCATAAATCAGTTAAGTTGAAATCGTAATTAATTCAACACAGAGATAAAGAACGATTTGATCTTCAAAGAGACATCAAACAAATACATAGATTTTGTGACAAACAAATACATAGATTTTGATTCGTTCGTTTGAAATAAATCTATATAAAAATGCCTAAAAACATCCTTTCTACGTGTATTCTGTAATAACTACATATTTACCAATTGTACATTTAGCTAATAATATGTGTAACTAATTTAAAAACTGTACAGGAGTTAATATGCAAACATTACAGTTATTTTACAAAGAATATTATGAATCCTTACCCAAATCAATAATTTTACATTTAAGGCTGTTTCTGAAGCAGTACATTAAATTATTAAGTAACATCAGCACATTTAACAGAGCTTTAAAAAACATAACATAGATAAAAAGAACGTTATGTTACAAAAATATATACATATAATAAATAATTAGCGTTATGTATATTTTATGAATATCAAATATCAACATTGGTCATATTTTTTAGTTCGAAACAATCAAAAATTCTTATAGAAGTTACGAAAATGTCGTAAAAAAATCATATTAGAATATTACAGATTAAAGTAATAAAAAAATCATATTAGAAGTCATTAGAGCTGTCTATCAATTCTGCTTATTAAATCAATAATCATGTATTTTAAGGGGGCGAAGCCGTGGGCGGGCCACTAGTAATATATGTATTTTTATAATATAAACATAGGATTCAGTGACAAAAAACTAATTTTAGTATTCTGTGCTTCATGACATTAATTAAATAATTTGTATACTTATATTTTAAAATTTTATAAAATTCCATACTGTATATATAGTAAATAAAAAGAAGTAATTAAGTTAAAAGAAACGAAAACGAAAAGTACTAAGTAATAAGAATGATATTAAAAGCCAGGAATATTTTAACTTAAAATTTAAAAAAAGTTTGTATGCACCCGGTATTTTTTATTTTCAATAATATTTTTTAAATATGTCATGTACATGTAAAAACACCTAAAAGTCAACTTTTTCTCAAACTTCAGACAGATTTGAACGAAATTAATCATTTAATAGATAATGTGGTGGACCGTTTCGTCATTAATGTTGGTGACAATTCCTCAGAATCATCCCATTTCTCGTCCCATCCCATAAATAATTGAATAATGGATATATTAAGTTTTAATATCCTAATAGTCAAGTAACTTTTAGTAAAACTTGCACATTTTCATTTTATTTTTTTTGCTATTCTTATTTTATACAAAGACATTTTATATATAACATTCAAGCACAACAAGCAATAATGCTGTGTATAGAAAACTTCTCGTTCAATAATTTAAATACAAAGAAAAAATACAATAAAGTTTGAGAAACAAAATTTAGTATAGTAAGTATTATTATTTAACATTACAGATAAATAAAATGTACTTATACGAGCATTAATGCTATAGAATATAGTACCACTACGTAAAATGAAACACATTTGGCAGCATGACGGAGTAATATTTTGACAATCATTTTGTAATCTGTGTTAATATAACACTTCGTTGTTTAGTGATTTTTGCTATAAACTGTTAATAATGGAAGAAATTGGAATTATTCTACCTGAGAAGGTATTATTATTGATTATGAAGAACTTCTTTAATTTTTTAATGTAATTGTTCATAAATGATTTGATTTTTTTAGGATGATCAAGCCCCGGACACCAAGGGACTTGCATATGTAGGTCCACAAACATTTGATGAATTAGAATCAGAAGACCTTTACACAAAATATAAGGTAATGACTATATTATTTTCTTGTTTGAACGTAGTAACACTGATTTTTAGTCTCATATAATGCCTAGTCATCTTAATTTTGCACAATAATTATAAAAAGTTCTATTGAATTCAATTTATAGAAGTTACAAAGAATGCTTGAATTCCTTGAAGTACAAGAAGAATATATTAAAGATGAACAAAGAAATTTGAAAAAAGAATACCTCCATGCTCAAGAAGAGGTTAAAAGGATTCAATCAGTACCACTTGTTATTGGTCAATTCCTTGAAGCTGTTGACCAGAACACAGGAATAGGTAATAATTTGTCTTTTAACTGTGTTTTTCACCAATAGAACCCACTAATATCAGAAATGACTTGACTGGTTTAAATTCAGCTTTTTTCTTTGTATTTAAGCAAGCTTTTCTTAACTTGCAGTGTTTGTTATATTTCAATAGGAAAATGAAATTTCACTGAAGTAGATAAAAATGTGTGAACATTTTCATGTTTCTTTATGTAAGCCCCCACTTGGCAATCTGTTTATAAAATGCAAGAAGATGATTTTGTTTGATTTGAGGTGAACCTCCAGAAAAGCATCTTTCACACTTAATATGAAAACCTCTGCTAGATGTGAAATGTTCTGGAATATTTTAAGCTGCAGAATTACAGGCTAGCTGTTCTGTGAAGCTGCACTGTTTTTTTTTTAAACAATCCAAGGAGTGAAACAAATTGACATGGGAATGAAAATAGATGACTTAAATGTAAATTGCCTGCTGTATGCAGATGATGCAGTGCTCATTGCATCATCTGAATATGAGTTGCAGGAATAGTCACTGCTTTGAAAGAAGGGTGCGTAAATGGTCTAAACCTGAATGGGCATAAGACAAGTATTTGAAAGAAAAAAAGAAAGGTTGAAATGCAAGATTTGAGGTTGAGTGTAAATGATAAGATATTATAACAAGTGAATGAAGTGGTATATTTGGGAAGTGTTCAGTAAGTATGGAAAATACGAAGTGGATATGGAAAGGCATATTGCTGCTGGTAACATGATTATTGGTGCCTTGGCTGCATTGGCAAGCACAACTGCGAAACATGGGTATTACAGAAGAAGAGTGAAAGAAAGATGAATGCTATGGATATGTGATCTTATCTCTTCTTAGGATGTGCGAAGTCAGCTTAGCTGATTGAATCTGCAATATAAGAAATACACAAAATGGCAGGTAGGGAGGATGCCACAGTGAGCATGAAGAAGAATGTGCTAATTTGGTTGTCGAAACATCGAAACAATGAGTGATAAAAGAATGACAAAAGAAATTTATGATGGAAAAGTGAGCGGAAGAGAGGTATGAGGAGAATTTGGTTGACCTTCGAAAACAGAGTATCAAAGATACTGGAGGAAAGTCATTTAAAAATCATGAGCACCCCCAGGAGGGAATGTATAAAGAGGTTGATGACAGTGGACAAGGCAAAATAGGTATTTAGAGACCATAGCATTTGGCGCTCCATTCTCTCTGATTACCCCACTAGGGATACAATGTGAAGCTAGGTTAAGTTATGAGGCCATTGTGGCCCATTTTAAGAGATTTTACAGAGAAAGAGATATAAAGATAAGTCTACCTTTAGTCCCATATTTTAGTACAATATTAATATATTTCATGTTTTCAGTTGGCAGTACAACAGGCTCCAATTACTATGTGCGCATCTTGTCCACCATAGACAGGGAGTTGCTAAAGCCGTCAGCGTCTGTCGCTTTACACAAACATTCTAATGCATTAGTCGACGTGTTACCCCCAGAGGCTGACAGCTCTATATCTATGTTACAAGCAGGTACATATAATAGATTTTTTGTTTTTTTTTTTTAGCTTCATGCTGTATCCTTCAGAATAGGTAGACAGGAATCTTGGTGTTATCACACTGTGTTCTTCACGCAGTTGCATGTACTCCACATGCAATCTCGCAGAACATAATGCAGCAGTGTAGCTGTGGTAACTAGACAAAGTATTTAACACTGAGAGAAAATTAAAATAGTTCATTACCTGGAATGGTTATCGAACCCACAACTTTTGTGATTACAATCAGATGATGCCACAATGGTCTAAAACTAAGTACAATTTTTACTGGTGTGTTATTTTTCATCTAATTAGATTTTAAAGGTAGCCATCATGATGCTGTGGAACAGGGTGTGAATGTAAACATAATGTTTGTCCGTTTGTCTGACTGTACTCACTATGGCTATGGACTTGGGACTGGCAATAATGAATATTTTTATTACCTTGCACTAGTAACAAGACAAAGTGCGAAATTCAATTCCGCACTCAACATGTGGAGGTGCATGGGAAACACGTCCACAATGTCAATTTGCAACAAACTTATTGTTAAACTATTGAGACATATTTAAGAAAAAATATAATTTCAGATGAGAAACCTGATGTCCAATACTCAGATATAGGAGGTATGGACACACAGAAGCAAGAGATTAGGGAAGCTGTAGAACTGCCGCTCACACATGTTGAATTGTATCGTCAGATTGGTATTGAGCCTCCGAGAGGCGTGCTAATGTATGGTCCACCAGGTTGCGGCAAAACAATGTTAGCTAAAGCTGTCGCTCATCATACTACAGGTTTGTAAAATATTTGTTTGTAAATTATTAAAACTATCATCTAACACACTTTCAAGTGAGAGGAAGTCATTGAATATACAGGCAAGAGAGAATGCTATTTGTTAAATATATATAACATCTTTTCGGTTTCCAAGAGGCGCGGTTTCAAATCCCGCTACGTTTCTTTTTTTATACGTCTATAAAAAAAGTATTAAAATTTCTATACAAATTAAATATTTATTTTTCTTACAGCGGCATTCATACGTGTAGTGGGTTCAGAGTTCGTGCAAAAATACCTGGGCGAGGGTCCTCGCATGGTCCGCGATGTGTTCCGTCTCGCCAAGGAAAACAGTCCTGCTATTATATTCATTGATGAAATAGATGCTATTGCTACCAAGAGGTAAAATATATATGTATATTTTTATACCTTTTTATATACCCTGCACCACAACGGGCCTCTACTTCTATCTTAACACTTTAGTGGAACTAAACGTCGCGTGGACAAGATAAATTATGGAAGAAAATTAAATTCAAATTCTTCTCTCTATAGGAATCTACAAAATCTTCTCTCTAGGAAGGAACACTCGAGGAAATAAAATGTTTAATATTTTCCATTTCTTCGCTCTGTTGTCGAGTCAAAGCGCCGCTTTCAATTCCGCCACTCAACACGCAATGCCTCCGGAATTCGGCGGAAAGTGGGGAGTGGAGTGTCATAACACTAGGATGCAATACAGCGTGCTGAAAGCTGAAGCTGAAAAAAAAAATATTTTATTTGTATACAAATTTTTAAATATTTCTGTAAAAACTAAATTTAATTTCAGATTTGACGCCCAAACTGGTGCGGACAGAGAAGTACAGAGAATTCTATTGGAGTTGCTCAATCAGATGGATGGGTTTGATCAGACAACTAATGTCAAAGTAAGTATAAGGAAGAGTTAAATAATAGTTTTTTCGCCATCTTGGAACTAAAAACAATAAATTTTAAGCTTCACGCTGTTTATGCAGGTATTGGAGGGTAAGCAGGCGATACCTAGTATTGAGTCACTCCCTTCCCCTTTGAGACTGTGTGTTCAGTGAAGGAACTCATCGCTTGTCTATAACTGAAATTGTTATTTAAAATGGTTTGTTATTATGTTTCAGGTGATTATGGCTACAAATCGTGCCGACACATTAGACCCAGCGTTACTCCGTCCCGGACGTCTTGACAGGAAAATTGAATTCCCACTTCCTGACAGGTATGTCAATGATGGTACTCTAGAAATTATTATAAATAATAGAGATTGAGAAGCAAAAAGTTCTTCAAGCCTCAGGACCTCTTTAAATTATGCGATGTTCCTGGTAAAGATTTTATTGATTGAAAAATTACTTATAGGTCCCGACTGTTAATCCTAATAAATGATTGGGCTTGTTATTTTCTTTTTAGTTGTATGCAGTTGGGGTTTTTGTTTTTAAAATTATTTTTTTATTTTCTACTTTTTTGTTAGGATTCATTATAGTAATGATAATCATGATATACTTTTTTGAAATCCTCGTTTTAAGCTCTTGATTTAGATACCCATATTGTGGTATTCGAAATGTTTTTTTTTTACTAAGTCCAATGGCGTCCCACAGCCGCCATGGTTTTTTTTAACGTCACCTATCTAAGAACACTTGGGTTGCTAATACGAATCTAACGACATCTCAAATTATGTAAATCCGTTAAGCGGTTCTGGACATATGAGGTAATAAAGAATATTACATACATACAAGATACGCGCGAAAAAACCCCGACTTCCTTAGCAGTTGGGTAAAGAAAGAAATCAGTAATCCCAAAATCTGAAAACAAGACTATAACAACATCTAAAATTCAAAAATCAAACCAGAAACAGAGATATTTTCATTTCATTAAAAGGCATCAATCAATATGGGAAATTGAGAAAAAAAGGACAAAACACAACATAACACAAAATTCAATTCACCAATCCGGCTGTTGTGGAGAACAACCACTACCCTTCAATAAAAGAACAAAAGAAAACGGAAAGAAACATAAAACATATGAATGAATATGGAAATGAATAATAACAGAAGAATAAGCACAGCACGATTACAGTCTGAAACTGAAAAGGATTCATGTTTCCTATCTTCCTAAGCATATGCTATAACATGAACATTCTCCAATAGGATTAAGAACAAAATACTATTTTTCCCGCATGCAATGGAAAAAAGTATCCTGAAACTAAGAAAAATAGATAGAATGCATAACATAGACATACATACGCAACAAAAATAAGTTCAAGTATGCTCTGCAACATGCCATTGCACTGAAATGGAGGTGGGCCGGCCACCCAGCTAGATACCAGGACCACAAGTGGACACTGCAAACAAATGCCAAAGGAAAAGATAGGTTGACGAAACCAATCAATTGGATTACCAAAACTTAAAATAAATCAACATGGAGAAGATGGAAGATTTTTATCCTAGAGGGGCTTTACAGTAAACAACAATTAATCATAATCAACAACATCATAATATAAACACCTACTTACTGTAAAGATGAATAAAGCTAAATAAATAAAACAGACTTTTTGTTCACATATTTTATTTTACAAAATTTTTTAATTGAAATTGTTAGGAAGACAAGGTTCAATCGATTTTTTTCTTACATAAAATAAAAAAATATATTACTTTTATTAATTAATAATTGTAACCATTTCAGGCGTCAAAAACGTTTAATCTTCTCAACGATAACAGCCAAAATGAACTTATCAGAAGAAGTTGATTTAGAAGAGTTTGTAGCTCGTCCCGAGAAAGTCTCCGGAGCGGACATCAATGCCATCTGTCAAGAGGCTGGCATGCACGCTGTTAGGGAAAACAGGTAAAATAATATTACTTTTTCAAAGGCCGTCGTGGCGCAGGGACACAAGAGACAACTATGGGTTTGATTCCTATCGGGACAATGAAATTAATAACAACAGTAACATTTTGTAATATGCGAGGCTTAAGCAGAGCTGCCAGAAAAATAGTTTATTATTAAAAACCATCAGTCATCAGAAATCATTTTAAAAAAAACAATGGTATTCATTGGTTACATATTGTCTGTAAATTGTTTCAGGTATATTGTGCTGCCGAAAGACTTTGAAAAGGGTTACAAAAATAATATCAAGAAAGACGAAAGCGAATACGAGTTCTACAAATAAGTGTTTAAATATATTTTTTGTCATAATAATCTGAATTAAAATTAAATAATAAATAATTTAAATTGTAGTATCATTTTGTTTAATTAGGGAATAAATAAAAGATTAGTTTTTTTTTTCAAAATCTATATTTTTTAACAGTTCTTATTTAACAATGTGATAATACAATATATTTGGCATACCTTAAGAAAATGATATATAATTATGAGTAATTTACTAATTTGTTTTATGGAAATGGCGGAAAAGTTTTGTGATGTAAAAAGAATATTGGAACAACCTCTGCAACTATAATTTAATGCTTAGACTATTTCACAACATAGGAAAATAACAAATTAAAAAAAGGAAGGCAAACTAAGTTATTACTTTGTTAATAACTGCATAAAATCAGATTAGGCCACATATTTATTTTGTTTACAAGTTAAGAAAGCTATTCTAGCTTCTTTTGATTTGATTATAATCGTAAATTGTTTAAAGTATATAATTTTATATCAAACAAATGATCATGATATACAATATATTACCATAAAAAATTACGATTTAGATTAAATTACGCTTTTTATTAATTCAATATCAGTAATAAAAATATAATTTTTTGATGAGTAGAATACTTAGTTAAGAAATTATCGAATAAAAACATTAACTTCGTTTCATAATATGACAACAACATAGTTCAAACGACAATTTTCTATTTTATAAAATGTTCTTTAACACAATAATAAATAAAGTTTTTTTTAAACAATAATGTCAATACAATTAATTAAATATCAAGAATACGTTTTTAGGTTCTTCTTTAAAAGACTTAATTCAAAGTAAATGATATAACTATCCTGTAAATTTATTAAGTGGTTTATTTAAAAAAAAATGTAAATCATGATAAAGTGAATTATATTCTACAATAAAATGTATATAATGTTAGTGTTTTATTTTAATGTAAACATGGCCATTCTCTAAAACTCAATTATTTTCGATTCACACTATATAACATTTTTATTATAAAATCAGTGCATTATATGACTATATTTATATTTAACACATCACTCGTGAATTATTTTAATAAATAACAACAACAGGTGCAATATATGCTTACAACTATTCAGGCCACATAAGGCACTTAGTCTACAATAAAAAATATTTGCTTTGAAAAATAATGTAAAATAGAGAGTTAAAGTTCCATAGTGTCATAAAAATTATGATTTACTAAAAAAACTAAAAGTTAAGTAAAATTTCATAAGAGTAAATTTAAATAATGGTGCATTGTAACGGTAAAATGGATGGATTAAAAATTTAAGGCGGAATTAAATATAGATTTTCCTTAGATATAAAATATTTCAAATGAATGGATTTAAAGCTACGTTCCTTTTATACATAAAAGTCGTTTGTGTGGAAAGTTTAGAGCCTATTAATAAGAGCACATGATATAATTATAACCAAAATCAGCTTCACGCTATATCCCGCATACGGCAGGGTTAGCCATAGGCAACTTAATGGAGGCGATCGAACCCACAACCGTTACAGTCACATCCTTGTACCCCTGCGCCACGACGTCTCGTGTATATAATTATTAATACTTAATAATCAGGTAAAACTTACCTGACTCCCCAATATATATAAAACCGCTAAAAATAATGATAAAATTATAAATCTTTTTAATAGCTCCTCGAGTAGCTCTCAGGCTGCTAGATAATAAGTTATTATAGCTACTAAAAATTACTAATTTTATTCATTTATTTTAAAAAATCTACGCGTCTGCATCAATTTGAAAAAATTAAGCCTCGTTATAATAGAACAATAAATTTTCTTTAAAAATAACAATTGATGTTTATATGTTTTTTTTATGTTAGTTATAAATCTTGACTGTGTGTTTACACATAGTCAAGATTTTTGTGACATTTTTAAAAATTACATTGTAATAATCAATATTACTTTAATTTCTTGGAATGTAAAACTGGAAACATTTATTTATTACATATACATTTTATGTAATTTTTTTAATAACCATCTTACAACATTATTCAACAAATAGTTGTTAACAAAGCAAGTAAATAAGTTATTTAAGTAATTTTCGATAATAATACTGATTTTAATTTAATTAAAAGGCACTTTTTCTGGCACTATGAATTACGATACCTTTTATAAACCATTTCAATTACATTACAATTATTAAGCATTGTAAAAATTCGAAAGACAATAAATAATTTGGTATATTGCTTGCAAATGTGACATGATAATATATAAAAATGGATTCACTGTAATATTACTTTGAAACTAAATATTATTGAAGCAAAGAAAATATGTATACCTAGTTTAAATTAATGTACACAAAACATAAAATCTATTCAACTTATTCACATCAGGGATGTCATGGAACCCCGTAACTGTAACCAAAACTATCGAAAATCTGAAATTAAAACTAACCATAATAATATAAATATTTTAAGTCGAGACAGAATTTAATATTTATCTGGCCGAACTACACACGAAAGAAGTACGGAAAGAGTACGGTGCAGCAATAGGTACGAAGAACTTTTATTTTTAGAAAATAAATATACAGGGTGGAAGAGGCAGGCACGAGGCAGGCCCCTGTTACGGATACAGCATGTAAGGAAATATTTTAATATTTCAAACCTATACCTAAAGAAATTAATCAAGATGCCTCAACAGTTTGGACGTAGGATTTTTTTTTTCATTTCACGATTTTTATCCACCTGTATTTCGTGTGACGCGATTACGTATAGATCCCAATAACATAAACACTTACTTCTACAAAAATACTATTAAAGGTTAAATAACTTTGAACTTTATCACCAATACCTACGACTTGATTTTGAAATGAGCCGCGTGCGGCGGTGTTCCCTTGATAGGTTTGTGTGTGCGTGCGTCGTCCTTACAAATGGCGTTTTATTTTAAAATGACAATTTTATTATTTATTTTGTTTGAAAAAATAACTGTTTCATTTTTGGATTTTTTTTTATTTATATTAGCTAATATAGAGTAGTTAAAACTGTGGTTTCATTTGAAGTGGTGCTCACACTTCCATCCTGTATAAACAGCAAATTTCAACTTTCAATAACAGATTCTTCAAAAGTAAATTTCTCAAAAATCCGTAACCCAAACCGATGTGTATTTTTTTATTTTGTAATCGTATCTTGAGATCGGAAACGTTACATCCGTAACGTCCCTGATTCACATTCGTCTTAGAGTGTAAACTCGATAAATCCGTGTGTTATATTTATATTACTCATATATTTTTATACCATTCGAAAGTGTAAAAAAAATATTATAAAATTTTATTGTATATACTAAAGAATAGAAATCAATTTTCGACATTATAAAAATCAGATAACATATGAACACTTAGTTTATTAAAATCATTTTTGTCTCTCCTGAGGATTAGCAGGTTTGCACTCTAACGCCCAATATTAATAATCTATCTCCTACGTCAATCTTCGATTGTTCCATATATCTATCCAATCTAGAGATTGGATTAATATATGGAACAATCGAAGATTGACGTAGGAGATAGATTATTAATATTGGGTGTAAGACGACGATATGACGTACATACAATAACAAATCAAATAGAAATTGGACGGGGTGATGATTAGTGATATGATTAATAATTTTTAATAATAAGTTATACTACAATATCGAGACGTAGTTTATAAGTACACAGTAAAGGTGGAATGTTTCTCACTGGATTTCAAGTATTCTTAGTAGCTATTGAATATTAATACACGTTTAAAAATTAAATTAAATATGTTACTTAAGTATTTCTTTAATTTCGAATCATATAGAAGCAAATACATAAAGCAATCTCTATTTAAGTCAATATTTAAAAAAATATATAATGTGTTTTAGTAATAATTTCTGTAACTTTCAAACAAATATTATTGGGCCAAGATAATTATTCTAAAATATACAAAATTACGGTTTACTTAAAAAAATAATATTGTATTTACTTTTATATGATTCGTTGGTCAGTTAAAAAAAGTAGCATGCGAGAGTTTTTCTAGATTGCCATCAGTTTCTGCAATATAACTGGAGCTCTTTTTTAGGTATTCTTCATTTTGAGTCATATACAAGTATTCTAACCAATTAAAGATCTGGAAAAGAAATTGATTATTTTAATATGGTAAAAAAAAAATTGTTATGCACATTATATAGGAGAAAAAGTAGAATAACAATATAATTATATCGCAAAATAAAAATTAACGAGTAAATCTCCATTTCAGAAAGATTGAATTTAAAACCTTTTTTTAACGTAAAACATTGAATTTGTTATATGGAGTTCATGGTTATCTAAATTGCTGTATTGATACAGGAGATAAGTTCGCCTATTTGGAGGTTTTTAGCAATTTCATGATTACAGTTTAAATGGAAGTATAACTTAAAAATATTACAAACTTAAGTTTGCCTTAGTATGGCAGTCAGGGATTGGAACTCCAAACACCCCGCGTGGAGATGCCACACCACCTTTTTTTCGTGAGGAAATCCTTTTACGGATATCAGACCGAGTGGGGACTCGAGCGTGCAGATGTAGGCCGTCCGAATACCCACTAAAACCTCACGGTGCACCTCGTCGACCGCCACTGGCCGCGAGACGCGGGGACATTAGTCGTCCGCGAAACGCGGCGGCGGGAGCCTGCAAGGCATGTCGCGGAGTCAAGGGTGGTGGGCACCCTCGAAGGCCTGCTCGGAGTAGCGCGCGGGGGCGACCCGGTCTCTTGCGGCGGATGGCGAGTTTGGCCGAAGCCTCCCTCACCCGCTCCGCCGCCTCCTTCTCGAGCACAACTGGTTCGCAGAAGGAGGAGATCGCATCCCACGACGTCTCGCAGTCGGCCATGGCTTTGACCACGGCCGGCAGGGAGAGGTCGTCCCCTATGCCGTCGTTGAGACGCCCAGGCTGTGCACACCTCCAACGTGTGCTATGTATACATACACACGCACACACACACACACACACACACACACACACACACACGCACCGGGCACTCCATGAGCGCGAGCAGGTCGGGCGGGCATGTATACATACACACGCACACACACACACACACACACACACACACACACACGCACCGGTCACTCGGCGGGCGCCTGCGTCATGAGCGGCACGAGCAGCGCGGGCGGGCCGGCGCGGCGCAGGAAGGGGTGGTGCAGCAGGCGGGCGGCGGGCGCGCGCT
>DWQW01007151.1:0-15364 GCA_018249695.1 Heliconius erato demophoon | reverse complement strand
GAAATTACTAGACATTCTTGCTTGCTAAACAATTTATGATATTGAAATGTATTTATATTAATTTTGAATTGTATTTTTGAGAACTTTTAGAATCTTTTAGTAAATTTAATATTGCTTTTAGATTAACTTAATAACTTTTTTTCTTAACATATATTCAGAGTTTAAATTGAGTCATTCGTTCAGGTAAAATTGTTTTGCATCACCTCCATGATATTAGTAAGTACACTATACCTACTATATTATGTATGTATGTATATTGAAAATCCAAGAACTTAATCAAATTCCATCCTATACAGCTTATATCTTAACTTTGCTTTTTTACATATATGAAAATTATTAATACTTATTATATGCCAATAATAATGATTTTCATGACCATAAAAGGAAATAAGGCTTTTATTAAATAATAATATATTATACATATGTATTTTATATAGTAATATTTAATTGTATGTCGATGTACGTTATCGAGGTTAGGTTGATAATATTGATAAACAATCTAACCAAAGGCGTTGCAATGTTTACATAACGATTCATCCTGAACAGTTAATATATTTTTTTATAACTATTGAAGTTTCAACTAATTTCAATACAATAAACAAAACAAACACAAAACAATTTAAACTAAAGTATTTTTAATGTTATCAGAGACATTCTTTTTCGTAGATAAGATTGTACGGTGAACTTGACATAAGCGGAAATTTTGTTTCAGTACAGAATATTCATAATGGAACCAATGCCAAGTAAACTCAGTCATACTATATTATTTGAAAACCATTGTGAGGTTGCCCCACCCAAAATATATTTGGGTACAAACTGGATTTTAAGAACTGGGAACTGGGTTTGGGTTTTAAAATTGGATACAAACTTAAAAACGAAACGTGCCTTATATTTAGGTTCTTTCTGCTGCCTCCATCTTAATAAGAAACCATCTCTATGAAGGCATAATGTAAAGAACCAATTTTTTTGTTTTTAATATTTTTTTGTTTTTAACGAATTCAAAAGGTACGTTAGTACTTACAATTAACTGAATATATTTGTGTAGTTACATTTGCAGAAAAGCTTTAAAAGTTACCAGTACTAGAATACTACCTTTAAATTTGGGACAATTGATATAGACTATTCATAATAAGGTCAAAATCTTAATAAGTTTAATAAAAAAAAAACAGTAGCTGTAGTAAGCGTATGATAAGAAAGTGGAACACAAAAGGCTTTATATTATCCATGTTAGGACACTATTGTGCACTCAGAATTAGGTGTAAACGATATAATCTTATCGACCGAACCTTTATCTACATAATTTTTTATATTCAGCATCTATGTGAACGAAAAGCGTAAAATTACAGTAATATTTCATATTTATTGCATTTACTACTAAGGCATTACTATATAATAATTTTAAACAAAAATAAAAACTACTTATTTAGAAAACGTACAAGTACAATATAAATAAGTTGTAACAAGCGTATACAAATTTCAAAGTAGCTCGAGCGCCTGGTCGGTTTCCAGGAGGCGCGGGTTAGAGTCCCGCTACGTTCAATTTTTTTATACGTTTTCTATGAAGTATTCTTGTTTCCTAAGTGTGGAATAACATTTTAAAAATGTTTAAAAAATAAAAATTGACTTCGAATAATAAACTACCGCTACTTTGTCACGGATCCCATAATCAGAACTGAACTAAACTCTCATCAAACTTACCCTTGAAGTGTATATTTTCAAATAAAAAAAAAGAATGCAAATTAAAAACTTATATGTTTTTTTTTTCATGGAAACATTGTCAAAAATGGACCATATTAAAATGAGACCACACGGGAAGCAAGTAATGCAGGTAATTCATCTTTATTAAATTTTATGTCTAACAAACTTGTATACAAAAGAAATCATAAGTTAAGTATGCATAAGAGATTCTTTTAAAAATAATTGTGACCTAAGTTATTCTACACGTCCTTGTATTGTGCAGAAAGAAACCGTTTAAAGTAAAAAAAAACTTGAGTTCCATACGTGTTACGTACTTATATTTAAAAAAAAGTACATATATTAATGGTTCTGATGGATTTTAAGTAACAGTCTAGGAACAAAAAACATTCATATAAAACCATCCATCCATTTAACTAATACAAAAAAAATACATATAAATTAGCTTCACACTGTATCCCGCACACAGAAGGATAGGCAGAGGGAACCTAGTGTTAAAACACTCCTTCCCCCACTTTCCGCCGAGTTCTGGAGCCATTGGGTGCTGATTGGCGGAACTCAACGCCGCTTTGCCTTGGCACCAGAGCGAAGAAATGAAAATATAAATAAATATTTCATTTCCTCGAGTGGAGATCGAACCCACAACCAATCGAATTTACGGTCACACTTTGTCCCTGCGCCACGACTGGCCTCAAACAAAAATACATATGAACAACAATCATAAACAACATTCTACAGACAACAAATACTGGTACGTGCTAACGAACGTTCAACAAGCTATTGCAGTATCAACTTTCGATAATTTCTTTTCTAATCCCGACACTGGTGAGCTGTGGGTACATGCGCGCCAAACCGGAGTACGACCAATCCGGTTTAGGTGGTGACTCATACGACCTCCACCGACCTCACGATACCACCAAATGTCCTCCTCACTTTTGAAATCTGCAGTTTAACGTTACACACTGTATATAAATCAAAAATCAACTTCAAGCTGTATTCCGCACACAGCCGAGTAGGCAGAGGGAATCTAGTGTTAAGACACTCCGTTCCCCACTTTCCGCCGAGTTCTGGAGAACTTACGTGTTGAGTGGTGGAACTCAACGCCGCGCTTTGAATCGACACCAGAGCGAAGAAATGAAAGTATAAATGTGAATAAACATTTCATTTCCTCGAGTGGGGATCGAACCTACAAACAGTCGATTTTACTGTCACACTTTGTGCCCCTGCGCCACGACTGGCCTCATAACATATATACAAAGGTTAGATTCAACTAGAAACAAAACTAGAAACAAATTATTCAATTTCAACTTTAAATTCTAAAACATATCAGAAAGTTACATTTTTTTTTCAGCTTCACGTAAAAATCACGCACACAACAGAGTAGGCAGAAAAAACCTACTATTAAGACAAGACTATTTATTACAAATAATAATTCATTTCCCCGATTCAGAATCGAACCCATAATCGTCGCCTTTATAGTCGTTTTTATTTACCAAAATACATGTAACAAATTAAAAATTATATTCCCATCAATAACACAAACATGTTTCATGACAGTTTCTAGTAGAAAATTAAGGTGGGACGAAAAGCTATCGAACAACTAAAAGATAATCTGATAAGGGGAATTAACTTGCGATACATACTTATTGTTCTAAAGATAAGTTACTATCAAATCAATATATTGTTTTATTCCGTTCGGCATTTAGTGTCTTAATTATATCTTAATATAATGAGGCTAGACGCGACGGTTGTGTGTTCGATTTCCACTCGGGGGAACAACACGCAATGTGTCTGTATTGGTGAATGGAAACAGAAATTTAAAGTAATAAGTAAACACAAGTTGAGGGCAGTCGTGGCAAGCATGCGTAATCGCAACAGGTTGTGGGTTCGATTCCCACTCGTGGAAATGAAATATTTAATATTTTTATTTCGTATCTCTAAAACTGGGAAACGGAAGTGTCTTAATAACAGGTTCCCAGCTTCCCTCAAAGAGTAAGTAATACACAAAAAAAATATAACGCTATTGATATCTTATAATACATCGTTTTGACAACACCAATTTTTTTTACATTATTTTTCTAAATCACAACATTTGTATTTATATAAGTTTTTGCAATTTATCCTATAGTTTAACTGAACACGCGATCAATTTTATGTCTTTTAGTAATTTTGCCGATTTGCCGTAGTGTAATACGTTGGTGTTTTATGATGCTGTAAATAGTTATGGATGACTTGGAATACCTATACCTACTATAATATACGAAACGCGACATCAATTCTATTCAAGTTATTTCATATTGTTAAGCTAAGGTCTTAAGATAGTAAAAAAATGGGTCTTCCTATGGTATTATTGAGCAATGTCTTGTATTACGGGAACCTATTTCTAAGACTTTTTAGCTGTCTGTCTGGCACCAGGCTGTATCTCATGAACCGTGATAGCTAGATAGTTTTAATTTTCACACATGATGTGTTTCTGTTGGCGCTATAAAAACAAATACTATGCATTAGAATAACATAAATATTTTAAATAAATATTTATGGTAGCCCACAAACAGCAATTACTATAATATTTCTGCTCGTTTATACTCATTTTTTATAAATAATAGTACAGATCCTTAGTGCGCGAGTCCGACTCATATTATTACGGTTAGTTAAGTTTAAAAATGCATATTAAGATGGTCCTTTGTAAATCTCAAATAATACTATTTATTGTAAAAGTAAATTATCAATAAAATAAAAAAAAAACTTATTAATATCAGTCAATCAATATCACCTATTAATATAAATTATATCACAATTTGTTCGTAATCATAAACTTAATAATCGATTAAATAATAATAATTCAATACTATTACTATATTTAAACAAGAGTAATATATTGCTAATCAATCCATTTTTCAAAGATTATCTTGCCTTCTTCCAAACGCTAGACAATGTTAGGGTTCCGTTCTTTTAAAGGAACCCTTATAAGATCACTCTGTTGTCTGTCCGTCTGTCAAGAACTTTTGTCTATCTACGGCCCTATGATTTCCTGACAAAAAATATATTTCTATATTTACTTAAAATATATGGTCTTTTATATCGCAATAAACGAGTATTTCAACACTATAAAGGAAATCAAAATTCATAGGGTACTTCCGGTTGACCTAGAATTATAGAATTTGGCACCTAGCATCTACAGGTAGTACTAAAAATCTGAGAACTATACATTTGTAGTTAAATCCTAAAAAAAAATCATAGCCATAAAATGGGGCCAAAATTTGTTATTAAAGCCCCTAGTTCAAGTGAGGCATCAAATGAAAGGGCTAAGCTAAGCCTAAATTTCAGAAAAAAAGCCCGGAGACCTCCAATTTTAGTACGGAACCATAGGTGGGCGAGCCCGAATCGCGCTTGTCCGGTTTTTTTTTGTTTTGTTTCCGATACATCTGCTTACTGGGACACAGATGAACTGACAGAGGAACTCAACGTCCCTTGTAGTGGAAGAACTTTACAATCAATAACGATTTACATTTTTTTTAGCGTCACACTATTCCCGCACACAGTATTGTAGGCAGATCCCAACCTAGTGTCAAGACACTCCGTTCCCCATTTTCCGCCGAATTCTGGAGGCATTGCGTGTCGAGTGACGGAATTCAACGCCACGCTTTGCCTCGACAGCCGAGCAAAGAAATGAAAATATTAAATATTTAATTTCCTCTAATGGATCGAACCCACAACCTGTATCCTGTATTAGTCGTACCTGCCTAACCTGTATTAAGCAATTACTAATATTGCTTTAAAAGGCAAAAGCAATCGATTTTCAGCATAGACGACTATTATTTAAATTGTAAAAGAAACGAAGGTACAATAGAGACATCACCGTAGTGTAAATGAGACACAGAAATGGAGGAGTTCGTATGAAACGTTCTAACAAATATATAGGTTACCACCTGAAGGTAATAAATATGTTAAAAATGTTGTCATGTTTACGGTGTACCCCGCAAACAGCGGGATAGGTCGAGGGAACCTTGTGTTAAGACACTGTGTTTCCCATTGGCCGCCGAATTCTGGAAGCATTGCGTGTTAAGTAGCGGAACTCATGGCGCGCTTTGCCTCGACACCAGAGCGAAAAAATTAAAATATACATTTAAATAAATATTTCATTTTCTTAAGTGACGATCGAACTCACAACCAGTCGTTTAATAAACATGTAAAATAGATTATTCAACAACTAATCAAAGGTCTACCTACTCTTTGATATATCAATAAAAACCAGAAACGGTATAATTACAGTGAACACAATTGTGTATTGTATATAATTTAAAAAAAATAGTGATGGTTACGTAATGTGAGATAAAAAAAAACGTTGAATTTCATATATTTAAATTCAATTTTTAATTAAATAGTCCAAATAGAAATAAAAACCATCGATTAACTAATAGTCTTTTAGTACGACAACTCAGTAAAAAAAATAAGATTTATTAGATTCTCTAGAAGTCTAAAAGACTACATGTTGTCAGATCGATAAGCTTATTATAAATACTATATTTATTATAGTACTCAATAATAACTTTAAAAATTAATATAAAACACATCACATATCTCTCACCGATGTATTTAATAAATATTCAATAGAAAAAAGAAAAAAAAAACAAAGTTATCGATGTTTAACGCCTACTATCTCTGGATCTGACACATCATTTATTGGAAGTATATTGTAGAAAATATTTAACGTCGATTTTAAATATGGCAGTGAGGCGTATCTGCCAACAGCTGCTACACCATATGCGGCAACGGCTACCCTGCAGACGTTAGTATAGCTATAAGCAATATCTATGGGAAGCATCTTTTTTTTTTTCTTTTTTCCGAATGGACTTTATTGCTGGTGACTTGGACTGGTCTTGACAGCGTCACCGGGCTGGGAGGGGCGAGAGTATCCCGCTGAAGAAAAAATTCGAGCTTTGATGGACGCTCGTGAAGTGTTGGCGATAGCAGGGGAATGTTCTCCGTACGGTAATCAGGGGGGAAAGGAAACATCTAATACTTGACGTTAAATTTATACTTGGAGTGGTGGCGCAGGGGCACAAAGTATGATTGTAAACGCGACTGGTTGTGGGTTTAGTCCTCACTCGAGGAAATGAAATATTTATTTATATTTTTATTTTCATTTCTTGATTGATTCGCTTTGATGTAGAGGCAAAGCGCGGCGTTGAGTTCGGCCTCTCAACATGCAATGCAAATACAATGCCTTCAGAACTCGGCGGAAAGTGAGGAACTGTGCGTTCCCTCTGCCTGCCCTGCTGTGTGCGGGATACAGCGTGAAGCTAATTTAAATTTATACTTTATAGTGACAGATGCAATCAATATCTTTAGGAAAAATCTAATCATTAAAGGTCGTCGTTTTATTAGAGTGCGATAAAATACACATGAAGCAAATTACCATTGGCCGCTAATAAAATAATATTCGCCATCTTTATGTGTTTATAAGTTTTAAAAGTAATATAAAATAATTACTTCAATGGAATATTCACTCCAAAAGTCCAGATTAGTAAAACTAAATTTATAAAACTTCCTTTTTTTGTACCCCGCATACAGCAGAGTAGGCAGAAAGAAATTAGGAATCTAGTGTTAAGACACTCCGTTTTCCATATGTCGCTGATTTCTCGAGACATTCTTCATTAAAATTATAGTTGAAGTTTAAATTGTAATCCTAATTTAAGTAATTTTTCAAAACACATGTCAGGGGTAAGCAGAAAAAAAACATAGGTTCAACCTCGTACTCCACATTCGACCTGAATTTCAGACATTGGATGTTGCACTCAACAACTCAAACCTGGAACTCACAAATACACTTTGACTTTTAAAAAAAATAAACTACAATTAAAGTTATAAAAAAAAATTTTATTAGAAGACACAAAAAACTTAGCGTTGCGGATCTGAACCCGCGAATAATACTTTAGAAATGTAAAAAAAAAACAAAGCAGTATTTTACTTTTCACGTTGGCAACATTGTCATACAGATATCTTATTCGAGGCACAACACTAGTTGGGTAATACAGTCACGTACCTAGCTCAAATAACCGTAATCTTTGTACATTCAAAAATAAAAGATGTTGCTCCCATTCAGTGTTTAATTCAAAGCTTATATTTAACGGTACGTTTCAAGCGGAACTTTGTGAACTGTTTTTGAACTATTTTGCTATAGTTTTTCTTTATTTTACATATTTATTTTTATTTTTGAACGGTTTTACCTTATAAAATATAAGATAAATAAGATTAGTAAAAGAATATTCCCAAGCTTTTACTATTTTCCTGTTGTGATATAGTGGGATAGCGTTTGACTGTTGTAGAGGTTGTAGGTTCGACCCGTACTGTGGGAGATAAACCGTGAGGTTAATTCCCGCTAATCAACAGTCAAAGTCTAAAAAAATCGGGCGAAAAGTGGGGAAACGTCTTAACACAAGACTTACCTGTCTACCCTGATAAATTATAAAAAGTTGCTAAAAAATAAGCACATATCATATGAGAAATTTAATGAAATACGTCTTAATAATCTTAATAACCAACAAATTGATTAAAACAATTATGATAAAAATTAAAAAAGTATAACTCAATTAGGTTTTTTTAAACTGGCAACATAAAAATTGTACTGTCCTCGTAAGTATAAGTAAGTGGTCTTATGCCACACCTGCTGACTGGACACGAGTGTTAATTTTTTTTTTACAGATAAACAGTAAGGTAGTAATAATTGGATTAAATTATAAATAAACAATAATTCATTTATTTTTTAAACTTTATCTTTTGGCCTATCCCCATTTAATAGTGATGATGTTTTTGATAGTTTCACGCATATATCAGGGTAGGCAGAGGGAACCTAGTGTCAAGGACACTCCATTACCTATTACTGCTCAATTTTCTGAGACATTGCGTGTCTCAAAAAGCAGAACTTAACGTCGAACTTTTGTATTTTTACCAGAACGGGGAAAATTAAAATCATTTATTCTTCTAGTCTGGGAATCGAAACCACAACCGTCACAGTAATAGCCATACGCTGCGCCATAATGGCCCTAACAAAGACATAATACGTTTTCTTATAAAGTAATTAAATATTTAATGAATATACTTAATCTTTAATTAATCTATCTATCTTAGTCATTTATAATGTGTCATTAATTAACAACAAGCTGCCATTATCGTGGCACAGAAAATATATAATTTAGGTGAAATAGTCAAATAACTAATTTACATATTTTTATAAAACTCAAGATCTAATCAAGGTATTTTACTGGAATATTTAGAATGTTGTTCAGCTTCACGCTCTATCCCGCACACAGCAGGGTAGGCAGAGGGAACCTAGTGTTAAGACACTCCGTTCCCCACTTTCTGCCGAATTCTGGAGGCATTGCGTGTTGAGTGGCAGAACTCAACCGCGCTTAGCCTCAACACCAGAGCGAAGAAATGGAAATATAAATTTAAGCAAATATTTCATCTCCTCGAGTGAGGATCGAGTCCACAACCAGTTGGTTTTACAGTCACACTTCGTGCCGCTGCGCCACGACTGGTCTCAACACCTTAGAATGTTATTGTTTTTTATTTTTTACTATAACATCCATGATACTATAGTGATGAAAAAAACATACCAACATTTTGATGTATTTTTTTTTACTTCGCGCTGTAATCCGAAATAAGATAATACAAAGAGGGAAGAACCTAACACAGTACGATCACCAGTTCATGATAATCTGACGTAAGTGGCGGAACTCAACACAGCATTTAACAATATCAAAAATTCTACAAAAATGTAACAAGAATATTACATCATTAAGATTATGAGAGTAGATCAACTGACCCGAAATGTAAATACTATTATATCATAGTTATAAAATATTCTTCTTGTTTTATATGTATTTGTTAATTATGCTTATTATAGCATTTAGAACGGCCATTCGTGACGCAGGTGCAAGTGACTATAAACGCGGCTGGTGCTGGGTTCGATCCCAACTCGAAATAATGAAATATTTATTAAAATTTATATTTTTATTTTTCGCTCTGATGTCGAAGCAAAGCGCGGCGTTAAGTTTCGCATCTTAGCACGCAATTGCTCCAGAATTCGGCGGAAAACAGTTGACATAAAGTGAATACTCATTTATTATAAATATCACTAAGGCAAAGGGAAAAGAAAGATAAAAAATGTACGCGATACAGCTATTGACAGTTCAAAAGGTATACTAATATTATTAAGCAACTGTCTCAAGCAATATCTGACATTAAAAACTCACCGTTAATAGAGTACATTCAAAGTTACGTAACTATAAATTATACGGAAACGGAATGAAAATTCACACAGAATTTTTAACATTTTAGAAGTGTTTTACCATACTTAGGAAAGGAAAAAACTTTTTTTAAAAAGTAAACGTTTCAGTAATAAACGAAAACATAAAAATTAAAACCGGATACTAACCCCCGACCTCTTAATACCCTTTCAAGGGTTCTGATCACGAAGCCATACGTTCTCATCAAGCTATGCTAAAATTCGAATCATGAATAAGTTGTAACAAACATATAAATAAGACTTTCCACGCAGCTTGATGAGAATGTGTGGCTCAGTGATCGGAGCACTGGACGGTTGCTACGAGGCACGGTTTCAATTTTATAAGTTTTTTAAATAAGTATAGTCTACACAGTGATAGAAAAGGGTATATGATAAGAATAAACGTAATTTTTACTAAATTTTGCCCCTAAACTGACGTAATAGATTGAGATCCCAGGGCCCTACATAATTTTAGCAAAGCTGAAATTTTAAGGATTAAAAGTCTAATACTTAATACAAACGTCTAATAGACGCTACCTCTGAAAGGGCCCCACTTTCAAGTTAGTGAGTACGAATACTATCTTAACTACATATTAGACTAATAGTCTTCAAAATTTCAGCTTTACTAAAACGAAGTAACTCTGGGGGCCCTGGGATCTTGGGCTATAAGTGAATATATGCCACAAAGTGCAGAACATTCATTCAGAACAAAAAACATATAAGAAAGCAATATTACAAAGGCATAATATGAAGTATATTACATTTTTAACCGACTGCAAAGGAAGGGTTATGTTTTCGTGTATATTATGTGTCAAATAAACACTTAAAAGTTTTACAATTTAAATACAGTGTACGTACGACTCCGCAGCCATTGTTAAGTCTGATTATGACGCTGAGCCGCAAGCGTTAAGGTATTTAGGCAAAAAGGTCAAATGCATAACCTAGATCTGTCCCTGCGCGTTAAATATTGAGAAATGCACAAAAACTTATGCCAGTTAAGCTTAACTTATGATTTATTACTATTACTTTTTGTCCATAGAAAGTTTTTTTTTATTTAGTAGTGAAATTTGATACATTTTTCAACAAAAGTTGAAAGCAAAATATATAATAAAATTTACATATCAATATTCTCCTGAATTCTCTGAATCAGGGAACGAGCTAAAACAGTGTTTGCAAGGACTGTAGCGACAGGTGCTCCATAATCAGTACTGATCAGCTCAGGAAAACAGAATTATTGGTATTTTTTTTTTACATATACAAAAAAAATACCAGGAATCCTGAAAAATGTAATTTGTGTCCACAAATATCAAGTTTTAAAGACATTTAATATCTCAATAATATAATAAATAAGTATATTATATCTAACGTGAAAACCCATATCAAATATAACAAAAATCCAAGTTATTATATATTGTTTCACATTAAGTTGTATTACTTTACCGTTTCTGTTCAGACAAGGTCAAGACTTCACGGTGGATACCTAATTACAATAGTAAAACGATCGTAAGAGCATGCTTGTTGCTAACTACAGGGGATTAGAACAGGTAGTCATCTATTTTTAGAGATATAATTATTTTAAGCTTCACGCTGTATCCCGCACATAGCGGGATAGGCGGAGAGAAACTCGGTGTCTAGTAAAGAACTTCGTTCCGATTAAGATATTTCCGATCGTGACTTTCTGCCAAATTCTCAAGGTAATGCATGTTGAGTGGCCGAACTCGACGCCGCGCTTTGTTACGTTACAAGAGCGAGAAAATTAAAATATTAAATGTTTCCTTCCCCTGAGTGGGAATTGAACCCACCACCACAATCAAAATTCGGTTTCCAATTTTCGGTTGCCTGTTGAGTGGCAGGAGTGGCAGACCTCAAGTGGAATTCGAACCGGTCATCACGTTTACAGTCACCAATTATCCCACTGCGTAATGATACAGATATAGAAATTAAATTATATTTTATAAAGGTCAAAATAAAAGCATTTCTAAGTATTGATAATGTTAGTCATTACAAACACATGTTAATATATACATTTATGGAAATTACACATTTACCTACTAAAATAAAATCGGTGATTAATCCATAGTATATACAACATATAGACATATTAAATATATATTTTTATATATTTTTCGTAAATATGATTAATTTTTAACCTTTTTAAAGTGTTATTCCACACTTAGGAAAGAAAAATATTTATTCAGAAAACGTATAAAAATTTGAACGTGGCGAGACTATCGCGCGGGTTCGAGTCCGGCTACGTTAAAATTTTTATACGTTTTCTGAATAAGTATGATAAATTTTAATTTTTAGTATTTACTGAATGGTAAAAATGATTGTTGTATTTCGCATTAATATTAGCATTAGAGTAATATTAGGTAGCATTAAGAAACCTTATTCTTAGAAGAATAGGACATCTATTTGCAAGGATACTTTTACTGTTAATAGGTCCTTATTCTTCGATTCAATATTTTTTAACTTAACTCTGTATTCCGTACGTAACAGGGTTGGCAGAGAGAACTTGGGAATCTAGTGTTTTTAAGAAACTCCGTTCCCATTGAGATGGTTCCCGTTCTCCGCCGAATTTTGTAGGCATTGCGTGTTGAGTGGCGAAACTCAACTCCGCGCTTGGCCCCGTTACCAGAGCGAGGAAATGGAAATATAAATGTAAATAGATATTTCATTTCCTCGAGTGGGTATCGAACCCACAACTAGTCGGTTTTACAGTCACACTTTGTGCCCCTGCGCCACGCAGCTTTAAAAGCAAATAATTATTTAATAAATTAATTGTATAATATTTTGTTACGTGCTGTTCTATATTGCTATTTGTGATGTGCTATTCTAGAACTTGGCGAAAAGTGGGGAACGGAGTGTCTTAACACTAGGTTCCCTCTACCTACACTGCTGCGTGCGGGATACAGCGTGAAGATGATAAAAAAATAAATTATTACAAAAAAAAATCAAAAAGCAAATCAATTAACAAAATTAATCACAATTAAGTCTATAAATAGAAAATTATGTTAATTGAACATTATGCATAACATTATGGCTGTAGATGCTAATAGCTGGTGTCAGTTGGGTGCGCGATGTCGCGTGTTCGTCACTTTCCCCCGACTTCTGAGACCGAGGTTTTCTGTTTCGAAGGCGAGTACGCTCTCTCGTGTGGAATGCTCATCTCGAGTAGTGCATGCATTACCTACAGAAATTTCTAGACCTATTTGTGCTTTTTTTTTAGGTTGACACTGTATCCCGGGACCTGGGAACCTGGTGTTAAGACACTCCGTTTCAATTAAGACGCTTCCATTCTCTACTATACTCCGAATCCTAGAGGCATATTAAGTGGAAATCAACGCCGCACCTCGACAACAGAGTGAAGAAATGAAAATGAAATGTTTAAACATTTCATTTCTTACAGTGGGAATCGAACCCAGAACATATCGCGCTTCTGCCTCTGCGCCACGACTGACCTCAAATACTTTTACCTCAAATACTAGACCTATTAATAAGGTGGTGTCCTTCTGTACAATTATGTTGTCAACAAACTTATTAAAAAATTATAAATAGGTACATCTGCCTCTGAGCGGGTACGCTTTGGTGGCACCTGTCTTTTAGCCCTGTGTCCATTTTTTTTTATTAAAAATAAATGAAAAGAACTACTTGAGGCCAGTCGTGGCGCAGAGGCATAAGCAAGTGACTGTAAACGCGACAGGTAGTGGGTTCGATTTTCACTCGAGGAAATTAAATATTTAATATTTTCATTTCTTGGCTCTGGCCATAAAGCCGACTGGCCTGATCCGACGTTGAGCTCTGCCACTCAACACGCAATGCTTAGAAAAAATTGGCAGAAAGTGGTTAACGGAGTGTCTTAACACTATATTACCTGTGTATGTGCAGAGCGCAACGTGAACCTAATTGTTTTTTCCGTTTAAATAAAAAAAATACCTAAACTGAAAACGAAATTTACGATCGTATTTTAGACCTAGATAATAGATATTATGCTAACTAAATTTTTAATCTGATCTAGATCTTTACAAGAAACACGCAATATACGCCTTCGCCGTGGACCGTTGCGTTCAAAATAAACAGTGCGGTTCTGTAAGAACAACTCCGCCTATATATCAAATTGCCGGCGTTTTACAATACCAATTAAAATTATATAACTTTAACTACATCTCTTTTATAAAATAATTTATTTATAATTCATAAGAGTAATTTCACTTTTGGTATTTGTTTAGAGAAATAGAATATTGCGGTCAGATTTTTAGAGGGCTCGTATAATTTTAGTTTTATGGGTTTTTCATGACATTATTATAGAGAAATAACAGTAATATCTTTTTAAAAACATGAATGAGGCCATTGTGGCGTAGCAGTGTCTGATTATAAATGCGATGATTGTGGGTTCGATCACCACTCATGGTAATGATTCTATTTAAATTATTTTAATTTTCCCATACTTGCAACATGCAACGTTTTGAGCTCGGACGAAAAAGACGCCGGGGCACAATCTTGAGATAGTAAATACAACGGTTGTGGGTTCGATTTCCACTCGTGGCAATCTATCTGTTTAATATTCTCAGTTCCTCAAGCTGGCAACGATGCAAGGCGAGACATTGTGTTCCGCCACTTCAACACGCAAAGTCTCAAGGACGAAAGTATATTAATGGGAATACAGTGTTTTAACAGTAGGTTCCCAGGTTCCCTCTGTATACCCTGCTAAAGCAAAAAAAAAATACTATTTTCATTACATCTTTCTGTTTTAAAGCCATTACCAATAAATTTTACAAATTCACACCTTGGCCATAATCCAAACTTGTACTATATTATGTAGTCATGAATGGAATCTATTTTTATATTATTACATTATTCGGACAACCCATTATGACAAAATTTCTATTTTGACATTACTATTTCTTAGAAATCCAACGACAGTTATTGTTGTTTGTAATGCTTCATGTTTTATATGGAATAAATTAAAAATAAATTGATTTTGGTCTCACTTTTACTTAACTCTTATATTAATAAGAGAGCCAAAGATACATAAAAGTATCTTCTCGTCTCTTAGTATGTTTTAGTCAGTGTTGTATTATATAGTATGTATGTACTTTATTTTAGTTTACTCTGTAACCCTCATGTAGAAGGTATGCAATGACAATTTAGTGTCAAAAGGCTCCAAGCAGCCACACTTTGGCTATGGAAGCTGGCTTTGAAGAAGATGAAAGTAATAATGCATTCCCCTGAGTAGAGATTGAACCCACAATCATTGTATTTACAGTCAATGCAGATGATAGCAAATGATGAGGCTTCATATATAAATAATTTAATGTTGTAAATTGCAAGATAATTTTATGAAAATGCTTTTTCAGCATTTTCTTAACAGGTGAGATT
>DWQW01007150.1:0-15368 GCA_018249695.1 Heliconius erato demophoon | reverse complement strand
GAAATTCAAAAAAAATCTTTTTGCTTTCTATTAGTCTTTTTAAGTGTCCCTCTATCCATTTCAGTCAAAATTACTAAATGTACAGACAAAATATTTTTACTGTCTTATTATATATAGAGATAATAATTCCGTAAGCCACACTATATTATAGTAATCAGATTTTTTAAAATTAAATAATATCTTTCTATTAATATTCGTATCATTAGTTAGATAACGAATTGAAAGTGAGTTTATATTAATTCTATGTAAAGATGCTCTACATAAATATTAAAATGTTATTGATTACATCCACTTTCATATATATATCAATATTTTAAATATTCCGAAGAAAAAAATAATGCATTAGAATAAATTATTTTGCGATTTAAGATTATTTTAAGTTTTTAATTGATTTCAATTAATCCAATTAAAATTGTTAAAATGTTACTGATTATATTTACTTTCATAATATTATAATATAAGTAACTTTTCTTGCACAGAGTAAATTAATAAACTGGATTTTCACTGTAGATCAATCCAGCATAAGCGTAAATTTGATTTAATATAATATTTAAAGAGAAAACAAAAAGAATGTTCTTTTTGTTATGGACTTGTGTCCATAAGCAAGTGGGATGATAAAAATTATTAACAATATTTATTATTATGTATCTAGTTATTCTATATACATATTATACTTTGATAGACATACAGACGATAGAAACAGAGGTTATCGATAGACATAAGATAGACCATCACTAGTGTGAAATAAACATAAAGTATGTAAATAAACATAATGCAAAGAAACTGTGTTTGAATAATACAAATTCAATTGCATATGCATGTATAATTTCAAAAGTAAAAATTCTACTGTTAAGTATACGGTGTACTTTTGATATTTTTAAAGTGTTATTACACAGTTAGAAAATCGTCCATAAGGCGCGGATTCAAAACCCGATACGTTCAAACTTTTTTTAATACGTTTCCAAAAAAATATTTTGTACAGCGTAGGTACTACCAACTGACGTTAAATGCGTACTATTTTTATTACCTATAAGAACTAGTGACTGTGATCATCATCATAATATAATTACAAATATTGTGTAATGTGGGAACTACATTTTATAAATGTATTTTGTAGAATATAATGGAATTCGGAATCATGGATGCGTGATAAGGAAGTCAAAAACATTGGGAAAAATAATAAACTTTTTATCATTACATCGGGTCGGGTGTTATTTAAAACTTATATTTTTACGATGTAAAAATGTATGAGGTTGCATTTGTTTATTTTTTATTGAAAAGTATTGATTTCTGAAATATAATTCAATTTAGTGTTACGGAGAATATTCTTGTTATGTGCATCTTTGATTGTTGTGAATATATTGAAAGTTTATATAAAATATATAATGTCCAGCGAGAAAATTAATGAAATATTTTTGGATGTAACTCACAAATAGTTCCGTCATATCAGTTCTATTTACTTTTTTAATATTTTTAAACATTTTTAAAGTGTTATTTCACACTTAGGAAAGAAAAATACTTATTTAGAAAACGTATAAAAATTTGAACGTAACGGGACTCGAACCCGCGCCTCCTGGAAACCGACCAGGCGCTCTGACCACTAAATAAGTACAGTTTTATTTACTTTTGAGTCTACATATTAGAATCAAAAATTGACAAAACTTTTTCTCAAATTCAACCCTGACCTTCCAAGGCAGAACAAATATGGGCGCACAATTTAACCGTGAAAACAAACAAATAATTGGGGAGTCATTGCACTTATTCATAGGCAGGTATGCACGGCAAACGTGTTTTGCTCCATCGATACCTACGACTTACCTGAGACTCACTCCGAACATGGTTCAAATTGTTTACTAATCCGTTGTCTGTCATTGGCTCCATCGCTGTATCATTATTCTCTCACTGGCCCAAAATCACAACACATCTCAGTTTAAAACTACTTAAAACTAATAAAATCTTAACTTAAGTAATTAAACCAACACTAACTAGCACTAGCACAGCCGCGGAACGATAAAGCTCACAAGATTACTAATAAAAACGATTTGTTGATTGCATTTAGTGAACGTAAGTTGAATCATTGTTGTAAAGTCCAAAAGTTGAGGCTGTTTTACACCAGCACGCCCGTCCGATCCTAACTAAGGACGCCAGGCGGCGAAAAGTTAACCGTGCGTGATTTCTCGGGACTTTCAAAACCAAATGGTCATATACGCTATCAATCTTTGCATACCAGAGTTGTGGGTTGAGATGGAAGGTGTGGAGGACCGCGTTGGCAGCGAGAGGGAAAGGGACGACGCAAGAGCAGGTACTCCGACTCGAAGTAGGCGAACAGTATCTACAGGTTTTGCTCCCACTACAAGGCACGGACTCGGAGGCTCGGAGCTTGAAAGTTGTAGTTGAAAAACATAATAGTTCTGCGCACTCGTCACTAGACAGGCCACTTTTTACTATCCAACGACTCTAGAGTCGCCTCGCTTCCATTTTCTAATACAAAATATAGTTTAACCTAACTTTTAAAAAGTTTAAGATTAACTGAATTACTAATTTTTGATTTCATTTAATTTTGTTATTATTATTGTTGAAGTTATTTTATCGGCACTTTAAATCAAAAAAGAAATTATTGACCCTATCGATAGGTTGAACCGGTTCAGTGCATCTCTGGTGAAGGCCGTAAAGACACGATCCTTCACGGGACTAATGTTTCATTAAAAATAAAACGTGTTTTAATTTTAAGCTTTAAAACATTTTATTAGGGTCCTAAGTATGAGAATTGGCTAAGTAGCTATGGGGTCTATTTTTAATTTTCAAATTATTCGTCTAGCGCAGTATACCTACACACACTTCCAAGAGCAAAGGTTTCATACCTGAACTCCATGTAATTTATGTTCTGATTTTCGTACTATGATTTTATATTAATATAGCATCTTTTATTATTTAACAGAAAATATAATGCTACTTAGATTGTTTCGTAAAATAAAAATTTCCAACCTATACCTACATGTAGAAACACTTCCAAATATTATATTATTCGTTTGAAAAAGTTTCATTTTATAAACACGTTATAAAAAGATTATGCAACATTGTTTGAGAAACGGAGTGTCTTAACACTAGGTTCCCTCTGAAAAAAAACATTGTTTATGTATAATAGCTTATTATGTATTTCTATTATATTAATAACTTTTAATATGTATTAGTTTCCAATGTACCATAGGTTAAATTTCTATGGTTATCTTATATGGTATACTCGCTGCTGCATTAGTTGAAAATGCAAGTGAAAGCTCTTACACAACCATGCTTCTTATGTGCTCTCGACTATAAGTCAAAGTTAAGGTAACATAAATATTCAATTTATTATGATGCGAGATCAATGAACTCTTTTATATTTTAACAAAGTTTGAAATTTGATTTGTTATAATAACAAATATAAATATGTTTTTTTTTTCTATAATATTTATAATAATAATCTTATACTTGTTTTTGTCAATCATTATAGTAATTTTCTATAAAAAAAGTGGTTTATTTTTCTTTGTTACTGTTGCTGTACTTTAATTATGACGTTCTGAACGTGCTTCAGCACTGCATTTTTTTTAAAATATAATCCAATATACGTGTCAGTAAAATGACATAAAATGTCAGAAACTATCATAATAATTGGTACAAAATTATTTTTGTAAATAATCAATTTAAGTCAAAAATAAACGTCTTCGCTAAATTTGTTGTAATTATTAGTAATTTTTGATTATGAAATTTAAATATAGTACGTTTGTTTAGGTTAGTATTCATTTGCTAATATTTTGAGAATATCAAAATTTAGTAATGTTCAAGAGTTGGACCTATATGAAATTATTTTAATTGCCATATATCTTTCAGAGTTGTTTAACATGACTATTTTTCATCCTAAGCTGTTTACACTTTAACTCGACATACCTACTATATTTTAACAAAAATGTTGATGAGACCTAGAGGTAACAAACCACCACATTTATGGCGTTTAACTCCGTTAAAAGATTTTTTATCTGTATCAAAAGACCGACTTTCAGTATTGGGAAATTTAGAAGAAAGGAATAAGAAAGATTTTATACAAATGGTCGCCGCAGTTATAACATCAGGCATGGCAGTGTTATATTCGTTTGGACATTTTGAGCCAAAAAGAAACGTAACATCAATTGTTAAACCAGATGCTCCTAAGGAAACTCCTAAAAAAGAAAAGTGTAAGAAGCCAGATAAACTTCCACCATGTAAACCTTAATATAAAAATATTACAAAACCAGTTTTTTTTAAATATATTCATAAAAATATATATTTTATTACTTCAAATGCATGTTTTATTTATATTATTAGTAAATTCATACTTAAGTTCTCTTAAGATGATAAATTGACATATGTATTTCCAAAAATATATTTGTGGGACCTCGTCTAGTTAACCAATATTTTAATTGCCAAATTATTAAGTAGGTAAGTCTGTTTTTCAGAACATTTTTTTAATTTTTATATATTTTATGCCAATCTTTATTGCAATGAAAAAGAAAAAAACAATACCTTAACCAACTAGATAGAATTTGGGAAACTTATCGTAACATTAAATATTGAAATTTTATTTAAATATCTTAAGAAAATGGAGCAAATCATTAAAGCTGTTGTTGTTTCCGTGACGACTGTTGCTGTTTACCATTACATGGTAAAAGAAAAACGTATTTAGTAAAACTAATTTACTATACAAATCATTTTTGACTTACGTTTGTATCATAAAGAGCGTTGTATTTTGGAGTGAAAGAAATTACCAACCCCTATGCAGCACCAAAGACCTGTTATGTGACCAAAAACAAGTCCGAAAAAGGATTATAAATAATTCATTATTATTATTATTCAAAATCAATGTTTTTGTCTAGTGAAGTTATAAAATGTGAAAATTTTAGTAATTATAAATTATTTCTATTAATGATTATAATTTTTAATAAAATTGCAGAGTAAGTTAATTTTTATGTGCTATTTTTTTTAATATTTGAATATAAATTTTTACGTATGTTTAAATTAAAAATTAAATTAAATCAGGCTCCCTGCGGAACCTAGTGTTAAGACACTCCGTTCCCCACATTCCGCGTATATTTATATATAACATTCGTATCTTAGACAGTTAAAAAAAAAATGTACTCTTGAATTAATAATATATGTAAGTATAGCTAATATGTAGGTCATGTATGAAGTAGTCATCTTGCAATTTACATAAAATACTTTCAGCTTGACCACACCTAAGAATGTTTGTATACTTTTTGCTGTGATTTTTCTTTGTAGACTTCGTTCTCTTGGCGCGAAATAAAAACATAGTATAGTCTATGAAATAATAATAATGGGTCAAATTTTATTTCGAAATCTTAGCAAGAAATATGAGTTCGAGGTATATCTAGCAATGATTAATGTTAATAATAAAAAAAATCCTTTAATTATAACCACAATTAAAAAATACCTTGAAATTTGAGGAAATTTTCTATATATGTACTAATTATCCGATGAACATTAATTATCGATAATTATTTTGTCTGCTAAATATGTATATTAAGATTTAAATCATGATTTCTAATAACTACATATTTTTATTTTTTATTTACAGTATAATTTTTTTAAATATTATTAATGTTTATTACTTGTGGGTTCAAGTTATTATTATTATTATTATTTAAACAATGGTACTTTTATTGTATCTTATAAATAATACAGATAATATACAAAAACTTTGCATCCCTATGGAAAACATTATAATTGGACTCGGGTTATTTTTTTTCGAACACTGGCAGTAACTGTCAAATTAAAACTTTAAAAAAAATATAATTGCCTCAAGTAATTTAACAATTGTAAAATAATAAACAACTAACTAAAATAATGAATGGAAAGAAATTCTTATTCGACTTGATCGTGTTTTCTACATCGTTTTACGTGTCTTACACTCTGATGTCTTTATTCATAGAGAGATATCGGGTGAAACGCGCAGACAACTCGGGTAAATAACTATGTTAAGTATGCAGTAAGTTACCATTTTAAGATTCGAGTTTTAATAGTTTGTATAACATTCTAAATTGTTTAAAGCCTTTAAAAAACCTTACTTATTAAAAATGAGAATAAATAATTTAGAATATGGTTTTTGTCAATCTTTAAAAATTTATAATATAAGCCTCCGCACAGTTAAAGCTTTGAAAACAAATATTAAAAATAGAAGTTAAAGGTTAAATTAATTATTTAATCTCTACATGTAGGCACCTTTAATTGTACTTTTTATTATTTTTTCCATACAAATAAAATTCACAACTGACAATAAATATCCTTACCCGTTTACGCCTCTTTCTTCCAGGGAAAGTATTCAATGGCTGAGGCAGGGGTGGTAAATGATAAAAGTATGGTGGCGTGAACATCACGTCCTCAATATTCGCTATGGGCGTCGTCCGGGGCACCATGGACCGTACTGTCCCATAAATGTTCCTATTACGATTACCTCCGTATAAATTAATCATTTCACTTTACAGCCAACGCCACAATCACAATAAATTAAAAAAAAAACGCGCGCAAAGAATAATTGTCGTGTTTAATTTAGTAGAACTTATTTTATTAAAAAAATAAGCCACTTTATTATTTTGTTTTTTTTTTGGCAACAAGGTTGCTATAAGGTATTTTTTTTAAATATTCCTCACAGCATCTCGTTACCGAAAATGGCGCGCGGGCACAGTGTTCACGATTTCGAATGCGTTTGATTGCAGATGGTCCTGTACGCATTACATGTAATTATCATAGTTGATCTGCTTTTTCCAATAGGATACGTGGAGCGTAACGTCACTATAGCGATAGAATTGTATTATTAGTTTGTTCGAGGACCAGAAGTGATTTAATATAAAATCAATTTTTATAATAATTTCAGTTATATTATTTTAATTTACCATGATACGATAAATATATATATTTTTTTATTACGCATGAAGCCTAAATTTTTTTATCCTATTCGTGTATCTATAGAAGCATCGCCTTCTAATATTAATTAAGGGAAAAGTGACAATAGCAAATATTTCATATTTAATGTGAATAAAGCCACACCTGTAACAAAACATAAATTAGAGAAAAACGAACACGCATTGGCATGCGCTGATACACATGAATAAGTTTGAAAAGTTGTCATCATCGCATTAAGCGGTTGCTGTATGCGACCAAGTGGCCATTGTTATACACCCCATACTAATGTTATAGGTATTAGACATGCTAATGTTCTTTCTGAAGTAAAAAAAATATGTAAAAAATTATTAAAGACCTATTACGATTAGTGTTTACCTAATAAATCTATTTTATCTAGTATCTACGGCTCGAATAGCTTAAATATTTTAATGAATTAAAAGTTATTAGATTAAATATTAATGTACAGATTATAATGAGTATTTTTTTGTCATAGTCACAATATTTAAATAATTAAAAAAATATATTTTATAAAGTTTATCATATTTGAAGTTTAGTTACCGCTTACCATAACAATCGAGCCTACAGCGCCATCTAGGAGCTGTCATTTAAACTTACTGTATCGTACGTCTATATTCAAGTAATACATTTGCGTTATTTACGAAAATACAAGCAGATGGCGTTGTTGAATAATACATTTCAATAAGGTTAAATTTCAATGAGGTTTATATGAAAATAATAAAATTCAAAATAATAAAAGCTTGTCAGTTCTTTGTCAAATTACTTGGTTAATATTTTCAAGATGGCTGAACTGTAGGACATAATAAAATTCAATTAAAATGCGGCATAAAATCTGTGGGTTGCCCTAAATTTATTTGGTACCATTTATTTATCCACTAATATGATATGGCGGCGGGAAAAATAGCAAAAACTTTCTTCGCGCTAATTTTCAGCAGAGTGCATTGTTCGGGCTCAGATGGGAAGGACAATGGATTTGGCAACAATTACGTTTGGGCTGGTTCCCTCGACTCTGGCTTGAAAATAGCAACCCATCATCAGAAACCTGTAATGGTAATCATCCACAAGTCCTGGTGTTCAGCGTGTAAGAACTTGAAACCCAAATTTGCTAATTCAGCAGAAATACAATCGCTGAGTAAGCATTTTGTGATGGTCAATCTTGTGGACGAAGAAGAACCCAAAAATAATAATTTTGCACCGGATGGGACTTATATTCCTCGGTAAGTAATATAATAAAAAAACAAAGTTTTTATCAATAAATGATATTTTGCGCATAGTGAATAGAATTTAGAGGCCAGTCGTAGCACAGCGGCACGAAATGTGACTGTAAAACCGACTGGTTGTGGGTTCGATCCCCACTCGAAGAGATGAAATATTTACTTAAATTTATATTTCCATTTCTTCGCTCTGGTATCGAGGCAAAAGCGCGGCGTTCAGTTCTGCCACTTAACCCGCAATACCTCCAGAATTCGGCAGAAAGTGGGGAACGGAGTGTCTTTCACCAAGTTCCCTCTGCCTACCCTGCTGTGTGCGGGATACAGCGTGAAGCTGTGAATAGAATTTGAAATTATTACATTCAAAGCAGACCGTACTCAGACGTTTGTGATATAACGTAATATGTTTATTTTGCCAAATCGGTAGCGCAGATGTAAGGGATGTTTATTGCTTATTGGTTTTGATATATCTGTATTATACAAATTACAAATGCTAGTGGTCCGCTATTTGTTGATATTATTAAAATGCCTTCAGAATTCGGCAGAAAGTGGGGAACGGAGTGTCTTAACACTAGGTTCCCTCTGCCTACCATTCTGTGTGCGGGATACAGCGACAATATTCATTTATTATAATTACAACGCATTCTGATTTTAAGTTTCATCATCAGTTTTCTTAGCAAATTTAAAAGATAGAAGAAGAATATATACCTAAATGGATTTACTCCAAAAAAAAACTTTTTTTTTAGCTTTACGCATGTATCCGGCACACAGCAGGGTAGGCAGAGGGAACTTAGTGTTAAGACACTCTGTTCCCCACTTTCTGCGGAATTCTGGAGGCATTGCGTGTTGAGTGGCAGAACTCCGTTGAGTTCTGAGTCCGCGCTTAACCTCGACACCAGAGCGAAGAAATGGAAATATAAATTTAAGTAAATATTTCATCTCCTCGAGTGGGGATCGAACCCACAACCAGTCGGTTTTACAGTCACACCTCGTGCCGCTGCGCCACGACTGGCCTCAATTTATTTTATTGTATTTTATTGGCCCTTTATTTTATTGTATAATTATAATAGTCTTTGTATCGATGTAAAAGCTAAATTTTCCTATTATTAACACATTTAAAGATAATCGTTAAAATTCAACATAATAACAGCTAGCACCTGTTAGGTAGACAGTGCTACTGGTTTGTGAAAGTGATAATTATACTATGGCGTAACAAAGCTCTGACTGAGTGTGTAATAAGCTAAATTAGTAATACTTGCTCGAGCACAAAAGTCCTTTTCTCCTTTGTGTTTTACTGTTACGAAATTACCTTCTGCAATTCGTCTTGATGTACTATGGAGTTATGTACCTATAATATTTCGGATATTATATAGACGGTGTATCCCTAGAGCGGTGGCTACGGTCACTGGATACCTCTTTCGCCTCGTCCACTGTCATCAACCTCCCCATACATGTCATCCTGGAGGCCCTCCGGGATAAAAAGCATGACTTTTTACGTGACCTTCCTACAGTATCGTTGATACGGTGTTTTTGAAGGTCAATCGAGCCCTCCCCCTACCTCTCTTACCGCTCACTTTTCCGTCATAAACCTTTTTTGTCATTCTTTCATCATTTATTCGTTCGACGTGCTCTAACCAGCTGACTTCGTTCTTCTTCATTCTCACTGTGACATCCTTGCTAGTACCTGCCTGCCATTCTGCCGTATCTCTTCATTGCGGATTCGATCAGTTAAGCTGATTTGATCTCCACATATCCTACGATGAGATTAAATTTGCTAATTAGTGTAAGAAATTTAGGCCAAGAAATTATTAATATATGAATTTTTGACAAACGTATTAACCACTAGTCGGCTGTTTGACATATCTTTATACTTATTTTTATCTTATAAATAAATACATTTATTGTACTTGTCGTAAAACGGCAGAAGTTATTAGAGTTTATTGCAACGTCGCCATAAAATTATTCTCATTATTGATCATACTTTCACTATTAGAATATTTATCATTATACCACATTTTCTTTTCTTCGCTCTGGCAACAAAGCAAAAGTGCGACGTTCTGTTCCGCCGCTGAACACGCAATGCCTCGAAAATTCGGTTTAAAATGGGGAACTGAGTGTCTTAACACAACGTTTTCTCTGCCTGCTGTGTGCGGCATATAGTGTGAAGTTGAAGATAAATAATTAAACGCAAACGTATTCCTTAAAATAATATTATTTGAAAATATAATCATTATTTAATAAGTACATTTAATAATTCCAACTTTAGAGCTATAAAATGTTAAATAAGTATAAACTTATATAACTTTGAATAGAGTTTCTTCTGAAACTTCTGAATACAGTTCCAAATTAACATTCAGTTGACAATGTACGAAGACTGCTATAAAATTATTTTTTATTTTATTCCTATAAGAAATTTCTTTAGCTCCACGTTGTATTCCAGGAACATAATGTTAAGACACTCCGTTCCCATTAAGACATTTCCATTCCCCATTTTCCACCGATCCCGGAGGCGTCATAGAGTGGTAATCGAACTCACGGCCTCATGGAATGTCTTCTTTTTCTTACGTAAATCCATATTTGTATGTATGTAGAAAAATCTTAACTTGAATCAGAAATATTGTATTTGAACTCAGACCTACTATATTATAAATGAACCAGAAACCACTTTGATTAATATTGACCTTAAACAGCGTGAAATCAGATTGCTCGATAAATACTTGTTTATCCAAATGGATAATCTAATCAATGATCGTTGGCAGAATACTCTTCATTTCGCCGAAGGGCTCGATCGACCACGAGATTTACAATGAGGAGGGGAGCAGCCAACACAAATATTTCTACAGCAGACCGGAACAGATCGCCAAGTCGATGAGAAAAGTCCTCCAGAAATATCGACACGAACAGTTTGATGTATGATACAATAACATTATGTTTTAGTAAGTGTGTATTTGTAAAGATTAAAGGTCAGGCCCGAACATATTGGGAGAAAACATGACCTTACCATCTACGGTTTCACTTTGATATACAGGGTGGAAGAGGCAGCGCTCCATTTACGGAAACAGCATATAGGGTAAAATATTTCAAACCTAATCAAGATGCCTCAACAGTTTGGACGTAGGATTTTTTTTCCATTTCACGATTTTTATCCATACCTGTATTTCATGTGACGCGATTACGTATAGATCCCAATAACATAAACACTTACTACTACAAAAATACTACTAAAGGTTGAACTTTACAACATTGAACTTTATCGCCAATACATACGACTGGATTTCGAAATGAGGCGTGTGCGGCGGTGTTCCTTTGATAGGTTTATGTGTGCGTGCGTCATCCTTACAAATGGCGTTTTGTTTTAAAATGACAATTTTATTATTTATTTTGTTTGAAAAAAAAAAACTTTTTCATTTTTGGTAATTTATTTTTTCCGAATTATATTAGGCTTTATAAAAGCCTAAAAGTAGTTAAAACTGTGGTTTCATTTAATGTGGTGCTGACACTTCCACCCTGTATATGCTAATCTGTTTCAGTACTAATACCATAAAGTATTAAATCAGAATCGTGGTCGTTTTTGAATGTTGTTTGCAATTTACGATGGTTGTGGGTTCAAATCTAAAAGTTTTATATTCAAAATATTTTTGTTTGCTTGGTTGCATAAAATAGCTTTTTTTTAATTTGTTAGAGGGCTGACATGTTACTAGGTTTTCTCTTTCAAGCTTTATAAGCAACTGTAAATCATTATATATTTTGGTACAGTGATATTGTAAATGTAAATTTTTTTTTCAGGTCACCGACGTGAATTATAAATAGCCATCCTTATAAAATGTAACATTTTGGTATTTCAAGATGTAAAATTTTTACAATAGATTTTTTTATAAATATTTAAAAGAATTTTGCACATTTTATTTCACTTTACTTATTTTAAGTGGCAAGCAACCTTTTTGTATTACTTTCTAAATGTTGCTCTAAGCAATTTTTAAACCAAAACCAACTAGACAAAAATAGAAAAAAAAAGCAGTTGAAAACTCCTCAAGTGGGGACCGAGCCTATGACCGTAGCGTTACAGTCATCCACTTGTGTCCCTGCGCAACGATTGCCGCTTTATTGACGTTTTTATATAATAATCAATAATTCTTTTTTTTGCTTCACGCTGTATCCCGCACACAGCAGTGTAGGCAGAGGGAACCTAGTGTTAATACACTCCGTTCCCCACTTTCTGCCGAATTCTGGAGGCATTGCGTGTTGAGTGGCAGAACTCAACGCCGCGCTTTTGCCCGCACACCAGAGCGAAGAAATGGAAATATAAATTTAAGTAAATATTTCATCTCCTCGAGTGTAGATCGAACCCACAACCAGTCGGTTTTACAGTCACACTTTGTGCCGCTGCGCCACGACTGGCCTCGATAATCAATATATAAGGGATAATAACATACTTATAATATACTTACATCTTCAACAACCGGCTCGACGTACATCTCCATGGTGTTGTTGAGAGTGGGCAGCGGCATGGGCGATGCCGCTGCGGAGGAACGCCTCGACACGCTGTTGCACGAGCATTGCGACACGGACCGACGGGATCGGGGAGATTCTCTGTTGGGCAAATGTATATAAAATTTATATATTTTATGAAGGTCTTTTGTTTTGAGAATTTAGTGATATTTTTTGTTTATCTGTTTTCGTTTAAAAAAGAATACCCCGAAGATGGGGTAGGGGAAGTCGTGACACAGCGTCTGCCTGTAATCGCGATGCGAGTGTGTGATATTCTTTTCCCATTCCGAAAAAAAAAAAATTCTATTTGCCCTGAATACTAGACAAAGCGTGTCTCAAATCTTAACACTAGGTTCCCTTTGCATACCCTGCTAAAATATAGATAATATAATATGAAGGAATACAAGGTGAAAATGAAACAAAAAAGATTATTGAATCGACGGTAAATGTTTGAATTTTAATATTTTAGCTTACGTGTAATTGATATTTTAAAACCTTATAATAACTACAGAAAAAATATCCGTGGCTCGAATATACATACATATTTTCGAATGTGTATTTTTTAATGAATGTATTATTGGTGGAGATGACTAGATGGCTCATTTGGCTGAAACGCTAAGTGGCGGGTTGAAGTGCTCGTAAGTTCAATGTTTTGTACCGACCTTCAGTGTATTATTATTTTCTGTACATATAAATACATAGAAATTTAAAAAAAAATTACCATCATTAACACAAAAAAATACCAAAATATTTTTTAGTACGCGAACAATTATTTTGTGTTTATCGTTCTATACCTATATTTTATTGTACAATAAAATATTACAAATGTTCATTATTACTTAAATTTAATCGACTAAATTGAAATTATACTTTTATATTACGTGATTAAATTAAAATAATATAATTAGTTCATCCGCACATATATCTAAAATCTATTATTACCTTTTGCTTCTCCTGCACACGTGGCGCGTCGATCGGTCGCATCTGCACCTGGATCTCAGTGGTACAAAGTACCCAAGCTGAGGCAAAGGTGCTGGATCAGAGGAATCGCTCGAATCGCTCCATTCCGGTTGGCTGAATGGACCGATTTCTAGTGCTGACGGCATTGCGGTTTATTTAAAAAAAAAAAGAATTTGTAATTTCGCGCCTTTTTTGTTATTGACGTTGTTTTTTTGTTTAGTTTTTCTGTCGATTTGTTTACTTTGAATTATTATTATTGCACTATCTTGAACGAATTTCAGTGTTTTTTTGCACTTTATTATTTTATTGTTACAGTATATTTAAATAATAATATAATCTAGTTTCTTCGTGAACGTGTATTTCGATTTAACAATATTTTCGAGGCGTCCAAACAACGTATGGATTTAATCGCGTTTGTAAAAGTATTAACCTATTTGAAATATTATGATAATGTAAACAAAGTTAGATTAGAATACGGGTGCGTATACCAATTAGATACAAATGATACGTTCTTGATAAGATTAGAATAAGGTAAGTTGCTTGTGTGACCATATATTTTTTGTGTTATTTTCAAAATGTCTTTAATATTTTTTATTGTTTTTTATCTTTTAGAGTTGCCTATTTTCGTAGATTGTAATTTTTTTGTTAGTCAAATCTTTCAACAATACTTTCTATCTATGGGTACATTATTATTATATCAGTTGTTAGAATTAGATATAATTGTAATTAAATAGTTTCGTTAGAAATATATAGAAAAAATAAATTATAAATGGTTCTCAAACACACTTACACATATAAAGAATATATGTTATTAAATTTGGAGAAAAAGGACAAAAATGTCATATAATAAAGGTCTAATCCGTCAAAGCGATGGCGTCCCGAGCGTGAAAGAACGCACATTCCTCGTAGGAAACGTTTTTTTGCCGGTGAGCCCGTGAGCCCGTGACTCACATAGGCGCCGATAACATTAGGGATGTTACTTTTTGTGACTGCTGTTAAAACGTTTAACCGTGGATGAACCTTGACATAGGAAGTTTAGGCCATAAAATATTAGAAATGGTTCGAGAAAATATTTAGAATTTTGGAATTTTGGGAACCTTTCAATTTAAAAGTCCACGTCCTCCAAAGAGGCCAGTCGTGGCGCAGGGGCACAAAGTGTGACTGTAAAACCGACTGGTTGTGGGTTCGATCCCCACTCGAGCAGATGAAATATTTATTTAAATTTATATTTCCATTTCTTCGCTCTTGTGTCGAGGCAAAGCGCGGCGTTGAGTTCTGCCACTCAACACGCAATGCCTCCAGAATTCGGCAGAAAGTGGGGAACTCTGCCCTGCTGTGTGCAGGATACAGCGTGAAGCTGATTTTTTTTTTCAATTTAAAAATTACATTCAGATAATATTTTAGATTTCACAACCTAGCAACGACAAAGTAATTACTTCACGTTCACATTCTATATGTTAAATTAAACGAAATGCCGCTTTAAATGGAGTCAAACGGTGTTTTTATTTTATTTGTATTCTAAAGCAGTTTCTTGTCTAGTTCAGTCAAGCTTATTTGAATAGGGGACACTTTGAGCATTAAAATGTTAGTTTACGCATTTCTATTACTAAACATTACGAATATATCTATTTAGATGTTTATCTCTATATATAATAAGACAGTAAAAATATTTTGTCTGTACATTTAGTAATTTTGACTGAAATGGATAGAGGGACACTTAAAAAGACTAATAGAAAGCAAAAAGATTTTTTTTGAATTTCT